>JAECUM010023164.1:0-19089 GCA_016617855.1 Megalonaias nervosa | reverse complement strand
TTAATATTAAGAGATTCTTGTCTTAGATCAAAAATATTTCCTGCCTGGTCAGTGAGTTTGAAATTTATTCTTGTCAGAAATGGATTATGAACTCTCAGGTACACGGGGTTAATTGGTTCAGACACAATTAACCAACCGGGTGGGTCTTTAGGGCTAAATGAATATAGTATATACCCCTGTTCCGCAGTGCCACTGCGGTGATTAGATTTTGAAAGATCTGCTTGATAACTATCATCAATTACGTCACATACCAGATTGACTGCAATTGTTGTTGTTATATTAACAATACCAGGTGAGATATGGCGACCTCCACCGTGTGGATCATTATTGTGTTTAAGAATAGTTGGTGTAGGTATTAATTTTTTCAATGAATCACATATTCTTTTAAATTGTTCATCAATAAGATCATTAACTGATTTCTTTAGCTCTTCAGATTTAAATCCAGGAATTATAAATGTTGATAGTTGTTCTCGCGTAATTCCGAAATGTTTTAGAAATACTATTGTAAACAGAAGATTTAGTCTAACACTTCGAGGTAGACCGTCTTCATCAACTATATATAACTCTTTATATCGTCTATCTGCTAATATGCCCACTAATCTTTTTTCTCTGTTAACAATAATATCATTCATGAAATCTAGGTCTGAAGCAACTTGATTCAAATGTTGTATTATTTCAATTATTTGATTTTTTAAGTCATCGTTGTAAGAAGTGCTAATGCTGGAAAATAAATTTCTTAGATAATTAAGTACACGTCCGTGTTCAGACTTAATTGTACTAGCATATGAATTTATTTCATCAACATCAAGTACTATTATTTTACCTTTTTACCATCAACTATTTTTGTAAAATGGGTTTCTGTTTTATCTATATAATGTATAACCCCATCACCAAAATATCGTCGCCATGGGTAAGCATTTTTTTCTGTTCTATATTCTGGAGGTTTTATAAATTTTTTAACATCTATGACAAAATCAGATCTCTGTGGTTCTGGTGGTGCTTGATAAACCGGTGGATATTCAGGCCAACCTAATACTGATCTAATCGAACTTTGATAAATATCTATGGAGTAATCGGGAGAATTTATTTCAATAATCGCAGATAGTGTTGGTTCGTAGACAGTAATTGCTATTTTTGATTCTTTTCCTGTAATAGATTTAATTCTGCGTTGGAACTCATCATTAATCTGTTCTATTTGATAACTGCCCGTTGGAATAGAAACTATTTGCCAATCAGGAGTTCCATCAGATTTATTCTTATTAGCAAATATTAATGAATTATTTGGCTGTAGTCCACCAAATGGTTTTGATCTAATATTGGGCCAACTATAATAAACTCGCAATTGTGCTAATGCTATTTCTTTTGCAGGAATTGCGGTTGGAAAATTGACACTAAACTCAGGATTAGTCGAACTTAATGATATCATCGTAGTTTTTGACGGAGTTGTATTAGTGACGATCTGCTGAAGTAACTCCCTGTCTGTCATTATTATTATTGTTGTTATTTAATTCATTAAAATCATTTGCGATCACTTTAAAAACATCATCATAAGTTTTCATCATCATCGCGAATTCAGTATCAGATATTTCACCATCACTGACACACGAAGAAATATATAAAGATAATTTAGAACATGCCTCTACCACTGTGTGTAATTTAATCATATAATCGTGCAATTTAGCATTTGTACAAGTATGTATCTTTTTGGTTATAATACCTAGAACACCAGCAATAGTTGTTGATGCTGAAACAATAATGGTTATAATAGTAGGTGCTGTCATCGTCAATGTTGATAATAATAATCCTGTTCCAGTAATAACAGCAGAAACCGAGTAAACAACTAAATCGATAATAACTATACGTCTTTTGTATTTTTTTTTTTTTTTTTTATAATAGTCGATAAAATTATTTAGTTTAGTCAGACGTTCACATACTTGATTGCATCTGTAAAGTTGAACGTCAATGCGAGACTGAGGTTGATCCATTATTATTATATTAAGTGATTAATTGCGGTGCTTCAACCACAAATTCCAGATGCCACCAATAAGGCACTGAGTTTATTTTTTGATCATATATTCTCAGTGTAAATGTTTCTTCAACATCTTTACTTAACAATATAGATACAACTCCAGAGAGAGAATCAGTTGAATGACGCAATATATATCTGTTAATTATAGCAAATCTTTCATCACTAAATACGGACAGCATGTAAATACCAGTAATTTCTGCTGTATATTTGATAGTATTATTTTGTGGTGTCCATGTTGATGATCCTGATGCTACTGTGTATACGATATTTTTAATTTGTCCGTGTGGAATTTTAATCAGATTAGGTTTTTGAACAATATTAGGTATTCTACTGGCAATATCACCTTCTAATCTTTTTACTTCCTCATTTGTAAAATAAAGTTTTGCTTCTATATCAATTAATTTTTTATTAATATCATCAAGTTTTATATCAACCTTTGATGGGTTTCCAAAAATATCATTTTTAAGTTTGTTTATGTTTCTGTGAAAACTTAAAAACGTATTCACGTGACTAAGAAATTCATTTTTGAATTCTGTTATTTCATTATTGATTGGAATTTCCTTATCATCAACGTATTTTTTATTAACTGCATCAAAATCTGTCTCTGGTCTTCTGAGATTAGTAATGCTGTTGTTATTCAGATCGAGAGATGCATGCATTATACCGCGGTTGGTCAGTACATATTTAGATTCTTGATCGTCGACATATTTCTTTGTTGCGGCGTCTGCATCTGCGGTTGGATTTCCAATGTCGGTGATTTTATTTTGGTTCATATTAATATCTCCTGTAAATACATCGCCGGATTTCTTAATATAATTACTGAGTGATGTACCAGAATCTTGTATTTTACCCTGATCAGAGAAAGTAACTATATTATCTACGGCCGCAGTTGGAATTCTTATAAGAACATCTGGTAGTTGTATATTACTTGTTCTTAATCGTCCTTGTTTATCCTGAAAAACAACTACTTCATTTTGATCCACACTGGTTATGTTTAATAAATCATCAATTTCATTTCTGAGCTGATCGAGAGTTGCGTATTTAGATAAATCACCCTGATGACCTTTACGGGAAGATCTTCCATAAATATCTACCATTATATTTACTAATGTCTGTTTAAATATGACGTCGTAGTATATTCATGTACAATTTTGTGAGGTGGTTTTGTTGATTTTGATATAGCATCAAGTACATTAAGTACTTCTCGACCACATATTGGTGGATCGGTTAATATTTGTGTAGGTAATGTTGAATACCATATTGGAATACTTTGATAACAACTAATATACTTTAAGAATTCTTTTGGTGGAGCTAGTCCATATGAATCAAAATAAATAATTCCACGTGGATCAATTGCATATCCGACCCAATGCGTGCCTGGACCAGAATTTTCATCGAGATTAATAATACCTGTTTCAATATTGTTTGGCTGTTTTGGTAATTGATCGCGCATGAAAACTCCTCTAAATTTTTTTATTTTTAATTTTTTTAGCAGCATCTAGTAAATCAAAATTGGACATAGGAGATATCAGTAAACTGTCCCTGGTAATCTTAGGCCTTTTCCGTACCAGTGTGGGGTCCCTGGTAATCTTAGACCTCTCCCCTTTTTTTTGATTCCCTGTCCGGTTGCTTTCTTTAATGCCATTCCAGCAGCAGTTCCAACAGCACCTAATGCAGCTGCCTTTGCAACAGCTGGGGCTGCAGCGGCAATTAATGCTGGTATAGCAGCAAGAAGTGGAAATATACCACCCGTCTTAATGATATCTTTAATAGCACCCGCAGAAAGATTAAGTTTTATACCTTTATTTGATTTTTTGGCTTCATTGAAATGCCCGAGCTGACGTTCTGTAAGAGATAATTTATTTGAGCCGCTCATCTGATCTTTCTTTAGCGATATTTTTAATCCACAGTTATTTTTGATGCTGATTGTATCCTTTTAATCTGACCAGGAGTCAGACTAACACTAACATTATTATACGACATTATAATATTTATAAATAATCTAATTACATGTTTTCTACTGGAGCATCAACAACTCTCATTCGTCCACCAGCACCTTCAAGTAACATCGATTTATCGCTGAGTATGACAGCAATTGCTCTGTAATTGGCAATAGCTCCTATTGTCACACGAGCTCGAAAATGTATATCGACTACCGACTGTCTGGTTAAATCTAAATGTTCGAGCGAAAAGTAATAAATTGGGTATAAGGTTGTAAAATCCAATTGTGATATTTGTAAACCAGTATCAACATTTTGATCACGCCCCATGAACGTCATCAGACGGTGATATACACGTGCTACATGATTTTGTTCAAAATTCAGTAAAATATCTTCGGATGGTTCTTGATGTCCATTTATTCTTAAGGAAACTTCAGAAACACCAAGATTATCAAATATCATAATACTACGTGTTTGATCATCCACCCGTGCAGCATCTTGAAATGCAATAAATATATGTCGTGGTGCAGAAACACCTTGTTGTGATGCTATTTGCCACGTAAATAAACCATTAACATTACTCTGGATAGCATCTGTGGTCATTGTTAACCACGATAATGCTGATTTACCACCTTGATTCATAAAAGAGAGTAGACGATCTTCTTCAGTTATTGATGGGGTCATCACCGGCATCCACAATAAAAGTTTTGTCGGAATTACTTTGCCAGGATCACCAGCGAGTCTCCATAATGCATCGTTGTCGGTTGCTTTTCGTACAAGTACAACTGTATGCTTAGCTCCGAAAATGACTTTTCTGACATTTCTACAAAATCCAAATATATGTGATAGTGGAATCACACATGAAAATGCTCTTCTTCCACCACGCAACATTTCTCGACGTGATCTAAATCCTAAGTTGAAATCTGGATCTACATTAATAATCATACTTTGTACATCCGCATTGGCGTTTCTAGCAAAATTTCTTGGTTGTCCTATTTCATATTGTCGATACTCTGGAGAATCAGTTGTATCTTTTGCAAACATCATTGATGGGCCAGCTGATCTTGAATAATCGTCGCTGTATCTAGCAAGACCAAGTATTGTTGTTGCAACATCAACATCTTTCTGAATTGATTCAATATTTTTACCATCAATCATGTACGTAGCACTATCAAATAACGCCATAATACCATTATTAACAAAACCGACATTAACATCGTCTCCATATGCTGCTGGTGCTGCAGGATTAGCAATATTTAAAATTTCACCTTCTACTTCAATAAAAGCCTCAGCGGGTAAGAAATATCTACTTGTATCCTGAACCTGTAATTCAATTCGTCCACGCTGATCTGGAATTCGTGCGTCGTAGGAATAATATTGATAATCACGCACAGACTCATCTTTAAGTACTGGTGCGTCCATATCAAATGCGGGATCAGATATACGTTTGAACATCTTTATTATATTTATTATCGTCTAAAACGAAAACCACTTCCTGCTATCAGACTAGCGGTTATATTTTTTTCTTTTTCTGACATTGGTACATCAGCCAATTCTGCTAGTTTTTGATTAGCAACTTGATTTATTATTTTACTGACATTTGCAGGCATTACTTCTGTACTAGGTAATTTTACTGGTTGAGGTCGGACCGCAGGTCTGCGTATTAATCGTGTTAATCTATCTTTAATCGCTGAAAACGCTTTACCAGCGAGATTACCCATAGCACCAATACCTTTTTCACGAACAACATCAATAGCTTTCATTCCCAGTTGCTTTGCGATCGGTATTGCTTTTGGGGCTATCCTTCTAAATAGACCCTGAACAGCATCACCTAGTCCATCTCCGTAGGTTGTCTTGTATACTGGTAATCGTGAGTTTATTACCCTGACCATGGTTGGTCCACGTTGAGTACTATGTACGATCATTTTATTATAGTAATTGTATTTAATTACATACTCAGTCACTGTAGTAGTCATCGGCAATTTCATTAATAAGAGACTGATAAACATCAACGTCCATGATACCGCCTGTAAATAACCGTCTACAAATATCAGCTGCTTCATTAATTATTTCTGGGGAATTATTACCAGCTCGTTTTCCTCCGATGAGAATCTCCAGACGTTCAACGTCATTGAGAATATTATTAGGACATATAATAAGACCACTTCCATGAATAATAAATCCACTTCCAGATGTCTCAGGAACGTCATGGAATTCTTCTTCTTCAGATTTTTGTTGTTCTTGTCGCTGTGGAGCAGGTATTCGTGATTTTTGTCGTTGTTGTTGTTCTAAGTACGTTTGTCTTAATTTTTGTTGCTCTTCAAGTGGAAGTTGAAGATACTTATAATATTCATTAATAGTGTAAATATAATTAACAAAACGCTCATCATCATCTCTAGCCTGATTAGTGTCAAAATGAACGCGATAAATCCACTTTTCCCATTCCTTCTTGCTAATGGGTTTGTTGGCGTATTTAGGTTTTAATAGATCCTTTCTGTCGTGAAAATTATCAACAGCAAACTTAGCTAAATTAGTTATATTCTTAATATTTCTGATGTCAACAACGGCGTCATTAGTAAATTTATCAACTAATTCTATTCGCTCTCGTGTTTCTACAGGAGCCGCTTCTTCAAGTTCTGGTTCTTCAAGTTCTGGTTCTACAGGCGGGGCTGGTAAAGCATCAGTTATATCAGCTGGAAGTTTACGCAGAAGTCGCTTAGTTTGCTTGGCCCGCTCGGCTATTTTGCCAGTTGCTTCAGCGGTTTTTGCTAGCGCAGGAAGAAGTGGTTTTGTTGTCTCTGTAATAGGTTTAAATAATTGTTTTGTATCCTCTTCAAATTCGACTTGAGATTCTTGTCGTTCTTGTAATTGTTGCTTGACAGCATCACGAACAGGTAAATATTTTTTAATTGCTTCTAGTCGCTCTCGTGCTAATCTAGCTGAATGAGGTTCTCCGATGACAACCATATTAATAATGTTTATAATAATTGTTTAAATTCATAGCAGCAGGGAGGGTGACTGACAAAAATTGAGTAACCCGCGAGTAAACTAAACGCATTAAAGCAAAAGTCAAAAATGAAGTAACAAAAATGAGCTAACCCAAAAGATTTATTATTCGTTTTTCAAACTAAAAGGTAATAATATAGTTAGAAGGTTCGGTTTATCGTTTTGACCCTTATTTTTTGTTATTTATTTTTACTTAACGGTTCAGGCAAAAAGTTGTAGGGTTCACCCTTCCTGCTGCTGGTTATGATTCTAAGAAACCCAAACTTGCCTAAATATATCTTTTAGCCAAATTTGGCTAGCCACTGTAATGTCCATTTTCATATCATACATGTATGGCTCATAGGCAGTAAAAGCAATTTGGGCTAATTGTATGCATGGAGCCTAGAGTTTTAATGCAAGTGTTGTTGTTGTTGTTGTTGTTATAGGGTTTAACGCCATTTTTCAGCACAAGATAGGCTATACATGGCGGCCAGTATTAATGGTGGAGGAAGAACCCTGGAAAACCCCGGGAAGAACCACCGACCCACGAGAAGCTACTGGCAGGCTTTCTCACATACCCACGTTAGCCGAGCCTGGACTCGAACTCACGCAGTCAGAGGTGAGATGGCAGTGATCCGTAACAATCAGCGCTTTAGACCACTCGGCCACTCGGGGCCCCTTAATGCAAGTGTTTAAATTCACTATATGTTTATTTGTACACCTAACACATAACTTAAAGGGTGTATATTGTAAGTAAAATTAAACTGAAAAACATAACTATATATGAAAAACACTGATGATGAGGTGAGAATTTTATTTAAACAATAAATAAGAGTTATTTTGGTGAGGAAACACAATAATTTCAAGCTGGGAAATGTTAATATCTGACATGTTTTGTGAGTGTCAAGATTCTTAGAGTATTTGATTAATACACTGTATATATATATATATATATATATATATATATATATATATATATATATATATATATATATATACAAACAAGATAAAATTCTTAGTGGTCTGATGAGTGATTCCATTGAATCTAACAAAAGTATGTTTTTTTTCTGTGAGTGTTCTCTTTAAGATCCACCTGATGCTTGCTGTTACATCTGAAACATAGAAGTCAGTATATACAAATCACATACAGTATTAATGCAGTTTTATTCTCAAGTAAATTTAGCCAGTCCTTTGAATGATACCCTTTGTTTCGGTGCTGATTGTTTTATAGTTACAAGAGAAGAAATCAAATTTACATTGATAGTTTTCAAACTGCACTGCAGAAAAAAATAGATTAATAGCAGACCTTGACCATAAAAATGTGATTCTGAGTGTGATAGCATTTATTTTGACAATATTTTTATTATTTAGCTTTATTCCTCTATAACAACAGCTCTGTAGTTGAAGAGCAGATAAAAATTGATTAAGACATTTGATCTAGACCTTGTAAAATGACTTTGACTGTAACACATATCACATTTTGATATAAACATTCATGGCATTATCTTAAAGGCATTAAAGCAAAAGGACAAAATGGGGAAAAGGATGAGTGACCTTCATACCATTTTAACTGTGGTATGCAGACAGAAGTATAGTCAATACAAATTAGTCTGTTTCATCCTTGTTTTTCTGACAATTTGTAATTTATATTTTAGAAACTGACATATAATATTGGCCACCAAATTTGAGTCCTGCATTTGGTATATGATAGACCTTCGGATAACAATACAATTTATGTTCAGTTCCATAAAGTTTTCTCAAATGGCTCTTTAGTTACAATACCAACACAAAGGTGAAAGATAGTTTCAAAATATCGGCCACTGATGTTGCTCATGGAGACTGGATACAAAAACATTATGCGTTAAGTGGTGGTATATATTTAACCTAAGATTCTTTCATTCATTCCAAACTGCTTGAAAATATAGGAGCAGAAAGAAAAGCATTAAAAGAAAATTTAAAATATTGACCCATGACTTTAAGCATTTGGCTTGACTGATGTTTCTCAAAGAGTTTTGAATTTGTAGAATGCAAATATCTAAAATTATATTTATCGTGCTTAAAACATAACAAATCGTCCAAACATTTGGGAGCACGTTTTGCTCAGTATTTTGAAAGTCTCTGGAGCCACAACCTGAAGTCTGCATTCATTTAGAGTTTGCAGTAACAGTTTATGATAGCTGCTTGTGAAAACATCACCCACAAATCTTGGAGCACACTATTGTATTTGTTCAAGTGTTTATGTCACTGTGGAAATGTAAGGCTAAGGTACCGAAATTGAAATTTGAGAGGATCAATATACATGAGATTGTCAGTTTGTTGAGTCTAGTTAGCTCAAGACAGATAGATGCCTTGAAGCGTTCCTACAGAGAGTTGTTACATGTGTATCAACTTTTGGTTAATAGTCAATGTAAATTCCAAATAGTTCAAGAACTTCTTCACAATTTATGAACCCACTGTTTATATTTCTTATAGGCTTCATACAAAATGTCTTTTAACCCACAACTAGTGCTTGAAACTTTTCAGGGTTGGCTTTCTTTCTGTTAGCAGTGAACCAGTCAATCATAATGTTCAACTCGGCTTCAAATGTGTTAAAAAATCTGATGAGGAAAAAGACAAAGTGTATCATCTGCATAGTTATATAAAGAGTCACATCCAACAAAATACAAGATATCATTGATAAAAACATTAGAAAGTAATGGTCCAAGGATCAACTCCTGAGGAACCCCTGTTTTGAATTTTAGACCAACTACTCCAGACACCCTGCAACTTAATTTGCTTCTTATGATTTTACAGATAGCATAAGGGAGACAGTCAAAAACTTTGGATAAATTTATCAGGATTGCAGCTATACATTTGTTTTCATCAAGAGCTTTCCTCCAGTCTTCAAGCAAGCATAAAAGAGTGGTCTTGCATCCATGATCTTTAAAAAAAAACACCCACATGTTTGCAAAAAATGTTTTCAAAAAATGATGCTAACTGGGTCTCAACTGGTATCTCAAACAGTTTTGATATTATAGACAAAATGCTGACATGTTTCACATATTTCTCTGTCGTTCTTTTTACAATTTTTATACCTTCAGTGAGAATGATCTTATAATAACAAACCGAACATTTATTAGAAAAATATGGTGTAATAGTTGACTAGAAGTTCCTAGATTTATGCCCCCCTGCATATTACTCTAAATGTTTTTGCTTCCAGTAGTTTTCCCATGTGTTTTTAATGATCTGTACTGAGTGTATATTTTAAAAGACATGTCTAGTACATAATGCTTTCCATAGTTCTCTGTTCGGAAAAGGTAATATTCTTTATGTTGGTATATTTGTTTTCTTGGAGCATGTTTGTCTATAACAGTGAACAGAAGTTTTTCAAGCAATATTGTCCAAGTTGACAGATTTTGAGTCAGTACTGGAATACAAGGCAGTAAATAGAGCATTTTGTAAATCATTTACAGAGTCAATCACACCAAAATCGTTGAAACTTCTATATGATGATATTCTCCTGGCTGCAGAATGCACAGTGTCTCTTAAATGAGTAAAGAACAAATTATGGAAATCACTGATAGCAGTAGTCACATTTAAGGTATTTATGCATTTGCCATGTTTATTTGTAAGAATGAGATCAAGACAAGATACATCCATACTTAAAACATATAGGTTTTCTAATTAAGCATGCCAGATCAAAAATGTCACATATATTTAGCATTCTTTAGATACAGTTCATAGTTTCATCCTGTGTGCAGGGACACCTGAACAATTAAATGTCATTATCCTGCCACCATTAGGAGTACGATATTTTTAAAAAATAAATCCAGCATATATATATATATATATATATATATATATATATATATATATATATATATATATATATTTTAATAACCTGCATTTATGGAGTGAAATATACATGCATGTATGCTGTATACACTATACATACAACATGCGCAATTCATTCTCAGTTTTTTTAATCAGTGCTTTACCAGCAAATTTGTCAAATGAGTTAATGTTAATATTTTCTATGATTTGATGTTTTGTTTACAATTCTAATTGTTACCTAGTGCAGTTTACAGTAGTCTTATAAAATTCCCCCCTCCCCCCCCCCATATCTGTTGATACTGATGGAAATATTGTGGATCTGATGTGCAATCTTACTGCATGCAAATCTTTCCGAACACACCTGTGTACTGTTTAGACACCGGTATTTACAAGCCGCCAAACATAGGATCTGATCTGGAAATATTATGTACATTTCGCAAAAAGAACTCCTCTGCCAACGGTAGCTCAACAGCCGTGAGAAATACTGGTAAGTTTTACAAGTGTATAAAATGTACAACAAAGTACGCAGATGAAATTGCCAACAGACATTTGCAGGTTTTAATTAAAGGGCTATATCAGCTACGAAAGTGCCAGTAAATATCATTAAAGATGTGGGGCTGATTTATCGGGTCAAGTCTATATGTTTTCAGTTCACGAAAACAAGGAGTATCAAAGCTAGTAACTGGCATCCTTGATAATTTGAATAATAACTATTTTTAACTAATCATTTCAGACTTTACAATATATACTCAATGTGTTTATACCAATATTGTTAAGTTTCTGTTTGTCATTGTGTTTAAGTTTAGATTTTCTGTTTTATTTCACTTGGTACAAACACATACTGACTTCTCTTGTCATGCGGTCTATCTTGGTAATATTGTAAAAGTGCATAACTTAACACAGGTTCCAAACCATTGCTATGAACAACAGCAGTAAACATGGCATGTGCCACTAAAAAGGAACTTTTATTTTCTTCTTGGCAATATAATCATTAGGTACTAATGTGTAAAATATCGAGTTGGTAATTTTTTTTAAAAATTCTTGTGCCGATTTACTAAATGTACTTTTGAGATACCAAGTCCTATGTTTGTTTAAAGGTTCTAACAAACTGGGGGTTTTGTGGGATTTGTCATAAGTATGTAAGGTGTTGAGGGCTGCTTGTAGGAAGACAGCTCAGCAGCTTTCTAACTAGTCACACCGCAATTACTATGAGCTTTTTTTTAAAATTTATTTATTTTGGTTTAGTTTTTTTTACTGTTCTGTATATAGTTTTGGAACTTTAAGCAATATTTTGGACTTGTACATTTTTTTTTTAAAGATTTTATTTAAGCACAATTGAAGGAATTTAATGTGCTTTTCTCTGTTCTAAATTATATGAATAATATTCATTCCTAATTTATTTTACAAGCAAACTACATATTGTTATATCATTTGTTATAAGAACTCTGCTATATTGTCAAGTGAGTGTTGTCTTCACATACCAACACTTATATTTTGTATGTATTGATTTTCTATATTTAACAATCTAATTCCATGCCTGAGAAATTTTCTTATGCTGCAATAGATGATTCAATTTCTTAAAGTATAATGATTTTAGGGATATAGAACACCCAAGTCATTGTGAGTGTTATCCTTGCTGATTTGTACGATGGCCGATAGCGGCCGCCAAAATACATCAAAGTAACATGAATTTGTACATGTACATATTTTATACGTGACGGATCAACATATTAATTTAATAGAGATTTGTACATGTACACATTTTGCTCAAATGTGTACATGTACAAATCTCTGTTACTTTGATGTTGTATTTTGGCGGCCGCTATCGGCCATTGTACGAACAAATCTCTTTTACTTCACAAGTAAAACCAATTAGCGACATTCAATGCGCAGTAATAAATTAGAAAGAACAATCCACCTTCCTGATAAGGACTTAACCTCTCGGCTTATTTATGAACCAAATTACACTGGTCTATGTTAGCTAGAAAGCGGGAGAAAATCTACATCCCTGTTATATCGAAATTGTAGTTGGATCATCTCAGTTATAAATAATCATGTAAGTACATCTCTCTCTCTCTCTCTTTCTCTGACTGTACACACATCTATCCATCCATACATACATACATACTGTGTATCATTTCATTTTACTGTATTTAATACCATAATTGACCTTGACGAGGGAAATAGTTTAGCTTTCATTCTGTGAAATGAGTACGAGTTTGTGATTTTTGAAGGTGTGGAAGCGTTAGCACTGTTCTACCAATGAATGAAATTAACGTCCTATTTACGTCATTGGAAAGGTAAAATAATTTCTACACAAATTATTCAAATTGCTTAAACTATAATGACAGCTTTCTGCAAGATGCATTCATATGTAATATGCTTCTTTATTTGTTAGGTCAGAAAGTTAGAAGGCTTTCAAGGAAAAGAAAAACAAACGTACGTAATCTGAATTTTTGCCTCATATTTCCCTGAAGGATATCGGAAAAAGTCCAGCATAAACTAGTCGCCATTTTTGTTCTCCAGTTTTGCAGACAGAATACTTATAGAGCAGCCACGTAAGTTTTTAATAAATAACCTTTTATGTATAAAGCAGTAAAATAGTGTTGACTCTTTCTATAATACTTTTGTGTCTTGGCTCAAGACATATAGCCTATATTTTAATTATTATTATAATGCTGATTTCTGAATTTTCTGGATTTGCTTGAACATTACCACACTGATAACTTTAATAAGAGGTTTATTCAATGGATTATTTATGAATACAAAAAGCTATATAAATTTCTCATTGAATATATTCTTAATTTTGATTTCAGTGAATCTCGTCTTGCACTACGCTGAGAAAAACTTCACGTACAAGGAAATATCGAATTTATTAGAAAAACTTCATGACACAAATCTGAGGTAAAGTGCATAATAAATTTTGTATTGTAGTTATTTCTGATTTTAAATACAATCTGATATGTGTGTAACGATTGTCACATTTCAATCATAAATACAGGTTAGGATTTTGCATTTCATGAATATTTCAAGTCACTATGAGATGTATATGTATTTATATGAGTGGGTAGATTAAAACATCCTACATTAAGATTTCTAAAAAGGAATACCACTCATGAACATTTAAATTAACACTAGGAACAATGGCTGGTCCAGGTTTTAAGAAAACTACCAGACATTTAGTTTTTGTTGTTTAAAATTAAGATTCTTTATCAAATTACTCCTTTGCTCGTTATATTTAGATATGTGTTATATACTCTTTACATCAGTCATCGTCAATACAAATATGCCCACTACCTTAGTAACTTCATTCATGGCATAATTACCTATATGCATGTAGTTTATTGTAAAGATTCAACATTGGAAAACCCTGAAAATGATTGCGGTTAACATTCCATTTTTCTGCCCAGGTCTTGAATTGCAATAGAGAATGTGTGTGTGCGTGTGCGTGTGCGCGTGTGTGTGTGTGTGATGTGTGTGTGTGATTTGGATTTTTATTGTAGCTTTAAAAAATTTCAGTTGTATAGCTTGACAATTTATAGTGATATCTAGCACCGGGGCATCATATCGCAGACATTTGGCATGATGTCACACCCAGTCACATTATCTTGACACCAGGCAGACAGTTCTAACACTAACCTCTTCAGGCTGAGCGCATGGTGAGGCAGTTGTTAGGATAATTTTTTTAAGTCTTTGGTATGACTCGGCCGGGGTTCGAACCCGCGACCTCCAGCGTCCGAGGCAGACGCTCTAACCACTAGGCTATCGAAGCATTCTTGCAATAAAGTGAACAAAATTTTCGCACCTAGTTGATTGCACCGATGACAGTATGAATAGTAAATATAAGGAAAAAGAGAGAGAGAGAGAGTGTGTGTGTGTGTGTGTGTGTGTGTGTGTGTGTGTGTGTGTGATTTAGATTTTTAACGTAGCTTTAACAATTTTTCAGTCATATCACTACGATGTCTGCAGTGTGACAGTTTAAAGTGATGTCTAGCACTTGGGCATCATACCGCAGATATGTGGCATGATGTCCCACCCAGTCATATTATCCTGACACCAGGCCGACCAGTCCTAACACTAATCTCTTAATGCTGAGCGCCAAGCGAGGCAGCTGTTAATACCATTTTTTAAAGTCTTTGGTATGACTCGGCCAGGGATCGAACCCATGACCTCCCGCATCTGAGGCGGACGCTGTAACTACTAGGCCACCAGAGCGGTCGATCGATCGAGGGAGATTTCTGAATGAGGGAAGAAGCAACATCTACATTTATAGCGAAACAAGCTCCACCTCAGGGGATTCAGTATGTAACATATTGTGAATTTAATACGACAAGCCATATTTCATATTTTAATATTTTGTACGTTCATATGAGATCATACGTGCTTCTTTGAAAGAGACACTATGTACGTGTGGAGAAGAATCAGTTAAATCTCAGTGCCTATTGATGATATGTTCTGTGCTGTTGGCATTGACAGTGGTTGTAGTTACGAAGGGATGCGCTTGTTGGCAGAGAGTTTTGCATCTGATGAGTGTGGTTCTGTCAGCGAGTTTATTCCAGTTTTCTTAGTATCTTTCTCTATATCGTTGTGCTTGTATCTTCTTCGTTTTAGTTGCCCTTTGGGTTCCATCAATCTTTCTCGTGGGCATTCCTCACCTGCTCACGCGTAGTACCATATATGTGTCTTTTATTTTGTTTGTGTGTTTGCTTTATATGTACACCTCCACTTACAATCCTATTCATCTGAACGACCATTTTCTGATCTTTATGCTAAATACTAACGTACTACTTTCAGTACCAACGCCATACGAAAGAGACTTAAACGTACTGGAATGCCATCAAAGAGAGGACCCACCATTCGCAGTATAAATCAAGTGAAATTGATTGTTCAGGTAGACTTTCATGAATGAATATGATAATAAATACCGATTTCTGAATTTTACATTTGTTTACGTAATATGTCATTTTCCTCCGTTCACAGTCGTTACATTTCTTCATGTTCCGAAACAAATTTAATCATAACGACCACCACGAACATACCTTAGACTCTTTCCGTAATCTTATATTTTCCAAAGAGCCATATGTTAAAGAGCTATATGTTAGAAAAAGGATTCTTCAGATAGAATTCAAAATGGCCTCCATCGCTTAACAGCTTGAAGAAGCTGCTCTGGACTTTGTGCCGTTTCTCATGTCATATGTGACTCTAGACAGTGTTCATCTACATTGGTGGTTTCATCATGCATTGGTTGTTCTGTTGCAGTGTGTTTCTTCATTTGCTAGTTTTCTTTGCGGTGGGTAGAGAAGAACTGTTAGGCTTCTTAGTTGATTTCAACCACTCGTATTTAAACTGTCTTTTGTTTCAAACATAGCGTCATCATGTTATACTTGCCAGTCGACCCATTTATGCTACGATGGACCCTCATTAACTACATTAAATAGCAAGTCCTTGGTACTCGATGCTACACTGTGCACTAGACTTATCAACCTGCGACTACATTCAATTTAACTTACAATGTAAATAGTAGTGAAGACAAGAAACGTTGTCAGGCGATGAGCCATAGTGTATGGATCTAACACCCTCCGGTTACTCCATCAAGCCATTTCCACGCAACTCTCTAGGGGATGGAATTGCTGTCATCGCAAAGAACTCCATAATTCACTGTCTTTAATACACTAGCAGCAGAGAGGGTGAACCCTACAACTTTGTAGAGACCTTATTTTTGAAAATTAAGGGTTCCTACGAAGGCTGAAAAAAGAAGTTTTTGCCTTAATAATGAAAACTTCTTTAATTGACCAGATTTTTTTCTGATTTTTTCACAATCTGGTCACTACGCGTATGTCATTCAGCCTCTCTGCTGCTATAAATTAAACAGCCAGTATAGATATTATCAATAATGAGTATTGGAGAACCACACTCAGCTAAATTAGCTCGAGAGCGACTAGAGGCAATTAAAAAATATCTACTCGTTCGTGATTCTGTTAAGCAACAACTACAATCGCGTCAGGAATCTCGATTTGAATTTGAGGAGGATACAAAACAGTTATTTAAACCTATCACTGAGACCACTAAAGGTATTCAACCTGTGTTAGAGAAAACAGCTGAGGCTACAACTGCAACACAGAAGGTTATTGGAGCATTACCAAACCAAATTAGGGAAGCTATAGAGTCTGCCGATAAAACACGTGCTGAAATTCAAGATGTTAAAAATATTGTCGAGGATCTCTCTAAACCAGAATTAAAAACTCGGTATTTTAATAAACAAGGCTATGAAGCAGTTATAACTGATCCTATTAAAGTTGCTGCGGCGGGATATCAGATTCGGTATCAGCTTCTAAAGCCAGAATTTTATAACACTCCAGAAAACGAGTGGAATGCTAGGGTATTTCGGGAGTACAAGGGTATTCCAAAAATTAGTAAAAAATATACAGAAGAATATAATGATTTTGTTAATGAAGTTAATGAAATGAAAAAAAGTGTTGGAAACACCAGTTACATCATCAAAAAAGCAGAAATCTCGACAGCGGAGACAACCATCACCACAACAATTTGAATTACCACCACCACAATTTGAATTACCACCACAATTTGAATTACCACCACCACAACAATTTGAATTATCACCGATATTAACACCGATCTCTAAATTAGAACAAAAAGTACGAGATATACAACAACAACAAGAACAAAAACAACAAGAAATAATAAAACGATTACGAGAACAACAAAAAGCACCAAAATCATTTGAGCAATCACTTCGTGATTATCCAAAATCACCAAAAACACCACCGAAACCAAGTAAAAAGAAACCACCGAAACCAAGTGAAGAGAAAGAAGAAGAATTTCAAGACGCTCCCGGCGCAACTGGAAGTGGTTTAGGAAGTGGTCTTATTACTTGTCCCAATAATGTCCTTGCTGATGTTGATCGACTAGAAATTCTCATCGGAGGAAAACGAGCTGGTAATAATTCATCAGAAATCATTAATGAAGTAGCTGATATTTGTAAACGATTATTTACAGGTGGTGTCATGGATATTAATGTATATCGATCCCTTATTAATGAAATCGCCGACGATTATTACAGTGATTAGATACAATTAGTGATAAAAACAGTTAATAATAAAATGATCGTGCATGGTACTCAACGTGGACCTACCATGGTCAGGGTAATAAACTCTCGATTACCTGTATACAGAGCAACCTATGGAGATGGACTAGGTGATGTTGTTCAGGGTCTGTTTACAAGAATAGCCCCAAAAGCAATACCGATTGCAAAGCAACTAGGAATGAAAGCTATTGATGTTGTTCGTGAAAAGGGTATAGGCGCTGTTGGTAATCTTGCTAGCAAAGCATTCGCAGCAATTAAAGATAGACTATCACGATTAATACGCAGACCACAAGCGACCTGACCTCAACCTGTGAAATTACCTAGCACTGAAGTGATGCCCGCAAATGTAAGTAAAATAATAAATCAAGCAGCTAATCAAAAACTAGCGGAGTTAGCTGATATCCCGATGTCGGAAAAGGAAAAAAAATATAACCGCTAGTCTGATAGCAGGAAGTGGTCTCACTTCCCGAAGTGGTCTTCGAGTTAGACGAAGACGATAATAATAAAGATGTTTAAGCGCGTATCTGACCCCGCGTTTGGCATGGATGCACCAGTTCTCAAAAATGAGTCTGTGCGCGATTATCAGTATTATTCTTACGACGCACGAATTCCAGATCAGCGCGGACGAATCGAACTACAGGTTCAGGATACAAGTAGATATTTCTTACCCGCTGAAGCATTTATCGAAGTTGAAGGTGAAATTATAAATAACGCTAATCCTGCAGCACCAGTAGCATACGCCGCTGATATTATGGTTGGTTTTGTTAATAATGGTATTATGGCGTTATTTGACAGCGCTACGTACATGATTGACGGAAAAAATATTGAATCAATTCAGAAAGACGTCGACGTTGCAACGACAATACTTGGTCTTGCGAGATACAGCGACGATTATTCAAGATCAGCTGGTCCATCAATGATGTTCTCAAAAGATACTTCTAACCACTCTGATAACAATCAATACAACATGAGACGACCAAGAAACTTCGCCAACAACCTTGACGCTGATGTGTGGCCGGTGGTTCATGGTTCTAATCCAAATTTCAACTTAGGATTTGCAGCACGTCGATCAATGTTGAAAGATGGAAATAGAAGATTTTCATGTGCAATTCCACTGTCACATATTTTTGGATTCTGTAGAAATGTCAGAAAAGTCATTTTCGGAGCCAAACATACGGTTGTACTTGTACGAAAAGGTAATGATAATGATGCAATCT
>JAECUM010023162.1:0-12250 GCA_016617855.1 Megalonaias nervosa | reverse complement strand
TTGAGCGCAGCTCAGTGGGGCGCTGAAATTGGTTGTTGTCTCATTAGGGCTAATCCCATTAGGGCGCAAACAAATCTCACTAGAGCGCATTCACACTAGGGCGCGGAGAAAAAAATTAAGTTCAACATGATTTAATTGCCATCACGTTTGAATACTTACAGTCATATATTGTTTCTATTATATTAATATTCTTTTTACAAATTTCCATAACTATTTTTTTTTATCACGTGTCCCTATTTGACATGTTTTTAATTGGCTTGTTTTTCAAAGTATACAGGTGTTACATTTTGGGGGTTTACTCCTGAAGCCGTCAAACGCAATGCCTAATTAAATGTTTTGCTGTGTTTTTTGGAACGTAACACATGTTTTTTTTGTTTCTTTCTCAAGTATCTGTCGTTCAAGCGATCATTTCACCATAACTGACCGACTTTTGTTTGAAGATTTACAACAAAGACACGAACCTGTCTTAACCAAATAAACAGAAGCCGACAGAGCAATTTCGGTTCTTATTAATATTGAGATCACTAAAGCCAATTTTCCATTATTATGGAAAACACACATGCATTCAGAAACTGTCATTAATGTATAACGATGGGAGCATAGATGCTATTGAACTGATAACTGGTATTAGCCATAATCTGAGTTATTATAAGTAACTGTATTAAAGTTTAAATTTGAAACTGTATTAAATTTTGAATTTAAAACTATAAAAGTTTAAATTTAAAATAAATATAAAGTTACAGTTAACAAATGTGTTTGTCTTTTTTTGCGCTCTATTGATACTAGTTCTTCGCGCTATAAAGGGATGCGTACTAATAGGATTAGCTCTAATGGGACTAAAATATTTTTGGCGCTCTAATGGGATAAGCTCTAATGGACTGCGCTCTAATGAGACCTTACCCTCTCACAGTTCTATCAGCACGACTGCACACTGTGCATGAGAGGGATTTTTGTTCATATCCTTAGAGTGCTGTTCATGAGAAATGTTTGATAAGACTATTGTATCAGCCTACCATTGAAAAGATTTCCAGACAGCAAGATAATTAACATTTAGTTTTATGTCAAGCAGTTTAAAGAAAAAATGTATTAAACTTTTCCTTTGAGAGTGTACACCAGCCACAAGAACAGAACACAAAGTTGGGTCTATTGTCTTTACTGGTAAGTTTGCCTGTATAAATCTTCTACCCTTAAAAGATAATTGAACTATCTACTACTAAAATATAGCCCATAAAACAGAATGTCTGTCAAGGTATAGTAAGGACTTTATTGTATTTAAAGTTCTTGTAAATTTGTTTCTAGACAAGGAAGATGCAGAGAAACTTTCTGCTAAAGTTGATGATGCCTGTACACTGCTCACAAATTACAATAATCGTCTCACTGAGGAATTGGAAGAAAGAAAACGAGTGGCCAAGATGTTACGCCAGTTTATTGTATCACAGAGAGAACAATTACAGAACTCCGAGAAGAAATTAATGGTATGGAATGAAAATGTAATGTCAACATGGCAATTTTTACTAAAAGGACTTCTTATAATATCTAGTTGGTCCTAAATGAAAAGGATGCTGATCTGTATGGCCAGTACAACAGTCATCTTGAAAATCTTGGTGTGGCTGCTTCTTGTGAATGAAAAATGATATTGACATTTATTTTTTACCAAGAGTTTTTATAATATTATCTAGTTTGTTCCAAATGAAAATGGTTCTGCCTGGACTTTGAAAATATTGTTATTTTTACTTCTAAAGAGATGGTATATGGTTATACCAACATGGGATTTCATTAAAAGATTTTCTATAATATCTACTTAGTCTTCAAAGAAAACTGTGTCCATCCAACACCCATTATGGCTACAGTGGATGTCAGCTTGAAAATCTTGTTATCACTACTTTTCCAGAATGAAAAGTCATAACATAGGGTTTTCATGTGATATTTTTATCATGTCTAGTTGATCCTAAGTAACATTGGTGCCACCAGTACGATCAAGAATAGTGACATCTTGAAAATATGGTTATCGCTTCTCCACCTGAATGGATGGTCATATCAGTATGGTGTTTTTATTAAAAGAGTTTTCATTGATGTCCAGTTGGTACTAAATGTAAAATGGCAATCCTTAGTGAAAATAATGCCACCTGGACATCCAATATAATTCAAATATTGACATCTTGAAAATATGGTTTTCACTTCTCCACCTGAATGGATGGTCCAGTTAGTATGGGTTTTTTATTAAGAGTTCTTATGATGTCCAGTCGGTAGTAAATGAAAATGGTGCCAATCTGACATCCAACAGGGTCACTATAGCAGCCATTTTGAAAATTGGATGGTAGAGTGTCAGTGCCTTTGAGACGCTTGTTATATATCCCTAAAAAGTTATTCACATGTAATTTTCACTTCGGGATGTTTAAAACTCAGACTTGTCAGCTGTCCCTAATTATCCAGGAATGTCATGGATTCAAATGGAAACAAAAAAAATTATACAAAAGAAATGTATTTTTGCACATTCCATGTTCAGTGAGTAATTTTCGTGATCATTATCAGTGAAATTCTGTTTTTTTGTGAAATCCAGTAGTTAGAAATTCTTCATTTCCGGTAACAACAGCAGCATTTGTTAAGTTGATTTGAATTGTGTTTGATTTGCTTAGTGTTGAGTTTATTATAATGGATGCATATTTGAACATGTCATGTGGACAACGAACATTTCTTAAGAAAAGGTTAAACATAAAGTCCACTTCAGATAGGAATACACAGGAATTTCGGTTCATTCAGTCCAGTTCAAAGGACAATACAGTGTCGTTCACCACCTCAAAACTGCCCCATGAAACCCATGTACCAGATTCAGTTTTCATTTAGTTTGCAAGTCTGAAAACTATTTGTAGGACATTCCAAGCCATTTCTGTGAGATAATCCAATGTGACCCAATGATTAAATAATAATTCCTTTTTTACGCAAACTTTTGACAGAAATTAACAATAAATGACAAGGAATCAGCATGTTTATGGAGAAATATTACATGCATTTTTGTATAGACATGATCAAAACAAAATATTGCATACCATTTTAAGGGCTATAGATTGCATATTCAGGATTTGTGTTGTTTGCAGAAAGAATTTGGACATTCTTAATTGCTTGTTTGTAGATCATTTTGCAATTTATTTCTTGTTTTAATTTCTTTAAAGCATCAGTGGTGCAGCAGGTTCAAATAAACTTATGCAAAGCACTCTTGAGAGTTAAGGTTTATCTTTGGCTTATAACTCGGCAGATAAGATTTGAGAATTTATGGAAAACAACTGATCTCAGATGAATTACTGTTAATTTTAGTATATAGCCATGTCAGAGATCAAATCTTTGATCACAGAGGCATGAAACAAATGTGTTGATGTTACACAAGACATTAGTCAGTCAGTGTAATCTTGTACATTAAAATAAATTCCATAATGCATTCCCTAATATAATCCATAATACATTCCATAATACAATTCATAATACAGTTCATTGAATGCATTGTATTATTTCTTTTATAGGAGTATCAAGCCAAGCTGGCTAAAGTAGCAACAGTACGACAGGAATTGAAATCCCATATCCAGAACCTTCCAGATCTAACCTTGCTTCCTGATGTCACTGAAGGACTCAAACCCCTGCCTTCTGCAATGGATCTGTTCCACTGACACTGACATTGACTTGAAAGGTATATAACTAAATTTTCAAAATAGAAAGTAGCATCTTGATACAGGGTTGATTTAGTAAAGAAAATTGGAATGTGTACAACAGTACTCTCCCCTCTCCCCCCATTTATCTTTGCATAGAACTTACCTAAAAGTGAATAACAAAGATCCAGGCCATGAAATCATAAATTCTTGAGCTATAGTTTGAACATGAGAGTTCAAATGATGTTGCTTTTCAAAGTTCATTTCTGATTGACTGATAGAGGAAACAATGCATGCAAATTTTCTTTGAACTCACCACGTACTTGCCAACTGATGCTTGTCAAGAGAGAACCTGAATGTCATTTGCATGATGGTTATTTACACCAGTTTATTCAGTGACACTAATTATACAGTTTCTATAGGCACGTTATGTTTAGTTAATATTAAAGGTATAAAGAGCATAGTTTAAAAATCAGAAAAATGAAATGCTCTGGTGATTTGATGCAAGTGTTGTCCACCATGTTGCAAGTAAATCTGAAATAGTTATCTTCTGCATCAACAGTGTATAATGCTGTCATTACTGAGTGCAGTGCAAATGTGAAATTTGTGAAATGTGCAGGAGAGCTGTCCACCCTTTTTTCTTGATGTAACATGCATTGTTAACATAGTTTGCTTGGCATAAATAGTTCTTTTTTTTTTTTTTATATCGAACACCTATGTGTTCTCAGCTCAGTGTTGACCCAGATGTATACTATTGCACAGAAGTGTGCAGTAGTTTGACAAATGATCATTGTTAAAAGCATATCCGATAGGATATAGAGAATGGTGTTGGTTTAGTTTTGTGTAATACAGCACAGCAACACAAGTAGGTTATTTAGTACCAAGGCATTTGATGTGGCTTGCACACCATGATAGCCAACCAGGGCTGATTTGACAGTAGGATCCGAACCCTATGGTGTGTTCAGCACTCTAACCACTGAAGCACCACATTTACTACTTTCATTATTTGTCTGTTTCCCCCTTTTCAGGTTAAATACCAACTTCAGGATAAAAAGCATTCCAGTGTGCTTCCAAAAGTCACGATGAAATATGGTCAACAGCTTTTAGCCAGTACAAGCCATCAAGATACCATGGATTGAATGAGGAAAAGTTATCACAGAAGCTATTTTTCATGAAATGAAATGATATAATTACAGAATTTGAGAATATAATTCTCATGTGATAAGCCATATATATGTATTTTCTGCATTACTCATTATTTCCAGCTTTGCATATCTGTGCAGGGTTTAGTAAGGATTTGTGCAAAATAATAACCAAGTCCTGCAAACAAGGAGATTGAATGCACAAAAATGGTGACATAAAAACGAGCAAGCCATGTTTTTTTACTTTCAGCCAGATACATAAGCACTAGCCGGCCAATCATTTGCTGAATTATTGATTTTTTTTTAAACGACTAAAATCCATGAAGTGATTTTGTTCCAGTTGTACTGGTTGCTCTGCTCCACCCATCTGCCCCCCTCTCTCATTCGCCTGATTCCATACAAAGTGAAACTCAAGACAATCCAGAAATAACATGTACTCTGTATATCTGATAATATATCTTGTTGGGGATAAGCTCGGCATGCTACAAAATTGTAATAACTTCACTAAACTATGGAACGAATTTTATTAAACCAGGTATATTCCACCTGGTTTAATAAAAAGTTGTTGACCAAAAGAAAAAGTGGGTATTTTTGATTCCGGTCACGTAATATGAGAGATAGTGCTGTCTGCATTTGCAAAGGCAGCAAAATTTTACTAAGAGATGTCAAACAATGAATACCATATACACTCACTTATGAGACAAGTCCAGCTGCATACTGCAAAGACCCAGATCTGCCATTGCATAATGTGCCAGCAGATCTGGATCTGTGCAGTTTGTTAGGAATAATTAGTAGAACAAATAACATAGACCCTGATCAGAAGGCACATTATGCTACAGCAGATCAGGATCTTTTGTTGATTGCAGTTTGACTTGTCTTATAAGCAAGTATATATGATAACTGATTTCTTTACCCCTGTGTTGCTCTTAGACTGTGAAATAAATAAGAATGACTGTTGAGATGATGACTCTTGTGATGACTTTTTGATGTAAACCACAAAAGCTAAGACAAGGCAAGCAGAAAGTGAAAATTTTGAAGGAGATTCAGATTCCAAAATAATGGAATAAAAAGGAAATACATTCACATGTCCTTAAAAAATTGCACAAAAGCTGAAACTTTGCAAAGACTGGTGACTATAATGTTGGAAGGGTATCAATTTGATGACTTTGACTTCTGCTGTTAGAGTATGATCAAATGCATCATAAAGGAGAATCTTGAAGAACTTAATTTCATTTTTCATGCAACTACAGGTACATTAAGCTATGTAAATGAGATCTCATTTTATTCTGAGGAAAGCCCATTAAGATCACACAAATATCCCACCGTTCTAAATGGAGGTGTGCCAATTGGCCCCTCTTTTCTCGGACCTGGCTGAAACACTGGCAAGTCAACAAAAATAGATGCAGAGACAGTCTAATATAATAGTTGAAACCAAGATGCATTACCAGTGCAGTAAATCATAGCATTAACTAGGTGTTTTCGTGTATAATTAAAACAAGATAAACAGAATGAAATTTCTTTATTTTAAAAGTGTATGTTAGCCCCATTAATGTCCTGTTTCAATTCAGAATTGCTTCTTGCCTATTTTTTGTTACATTGTTGATGTAGTGAATCATAGTTGAAAGTTTTCTTTGGTTTCTAAGTATTTTGGCACCTAACTTGTACATTCAGATGTAATAAAACCCATATTAAGATGTGCTGTTGATACAAAACTTTATAATTTTATAAAGTGTATATTATTTTGAAACTTGATATAGATGTTTGTTATAGCACATGCCATCAGAATAGAATAGGTATACCGTATAATTGCTTATTTATGAGTCGGGTCCAACTGCAAGCAATATAGACCTTGATCTGCCATCATATAATGTGTTGGCTGATCAGGGTCTATGTTGTATGTTGTATCAGGGTCTATGTTGTATGTTCTATTCCTGACAAACTTCACAGAACATGATCTGCTGGCACATTATACAATATCAATGTGCAGTTGGAATTGACTTATAAGCGAGTATATATGATAGCTTGAATATTAGGCTGTACCCTATTATGGAATTGTAATTTGTGTCACATGGGATATAAGGACAGATGGGGTATAAGGACAGATGGAATATAAGGACACATGGAATATAAGGACAGATGGGGGTGCAAATCAGAGCAAAAGTAGTCACCTTTTTTTAGTAAACAGGGAGCCCAAATTTGTTTGCAGAAAAAACGTCAGAGGACCCCCACCCTCTCCTAGATCATATGGTCAGTGTCTGATTTATATATTTTATTGATATATAGCTAGATTAGAATTTTGACTTATTTTTGTGCTTTTTTTTTTTAATGCGGTTTATAATAATACTTGGCACCAAGCTTCAACTTCATGTCTATCAGCTTACAATTAAATTTGTATTTTAAAGCAAATAGCAAATGGTTTCACTGAAGTTCGAAATGTTATCTCATTGGATACTTTTGCAACCTTATCCATATGAAAGTTAATTTATGCAGGAAAAGGTGAATCAAAATTTTTAGCCCCATTTCTGATGTTAACAAAAGTTATCATACTGCATTCATATTTTATCATCAGAAATGTGTTCTGCAAAACAGGTATCACTGAGCTTGTGTGTGTGTGTGTGTGAGAGAGAGAGAGAGTTTGTACAGTAAGTTGATTGCATTTCCATGGGTGATGTGTCCATTTAGTATACAGTGTCTACAAGCAGATGTTTGGGACTGAAATTATTTCAGTAGGGTTACTACAAAAAAAATGGAAGCAGTGTGCATATGTGAGTTGTGAATTATTCGTGTTATATAACATACATTTTTTATGCAAAAACTCTTGTTTTGTTTGATTCATGTATAAATATTTTGGGTGGTAATGTTTTGTATGGGAATTTGTATAGCTGTCTCACATTATGTCTTGTTAAGATTAAAAGATTTATTTACAAAATTTTCCATCTGATTTTTCTTGTCATGAATATTTGCTTTTATATCTCCTTGTAAATAATTAACACACATATTTACTAAGATTTCCTCACAATAATTTCAAGACAGGAAATATTTTACTTAGGATAAGTTAATCTTTTCCTCAGAAAGATTGTAGGGGCCAGAGATACCAGATCTTGCATCAGTTTATAGGCTTTAATAATAATAACCACAATACTGGTAATATTAATGGAATGTTACATATTAGACTTGAAATGAATAACAAAATATTCAAATCAGAATATTTTTGGGTAAATATTCAGATAGAAAATCAGTCTTTGAATATTTGTTTGTTTATCTTGTGAATTTGTTAGCATTTTGTAAATGTAACAATCAAACTATGCAAAGTCTAATTTGAGCACAAGTGAACAACATCAACCCAGCTAAATTACCAGAAAGTCAAACTCAGACTTACAAGGTAATCAAAATGTCAAAATTCTGAATAACCACATTGCTAACAACATTGTCATTTATATTCACTGTTGTGCAGGCACTTTTGGAAAGATAACAGCAAATTGACAAAAACATGGTATAGAACGGGTTATATTAAAGTCACCAAAGCCCGTCTGTATCAGTCACTGCATCCAGTGTAAATTGTTGTTTTGGGTTTAGCACCAGTTCTCAGTGCAAGATGGGCTATACATGGTGGCCAGTATAACTGGTGGAGGAAGAACCCAGGAAAAGCCCTGGTAAGAGCCACCAACCCATGTTAAGTTACTGGCATCTTTCTCACAAACCCATATTGGCCGAGCCTGTGACTTCAAACCCACACTGACAGAGGTGAGATGGCAGTGATCAGTAAATGTGAGCGCATTAGACCTCTCTGCCACCTGGGACCCCTCCCAACTTAAATTAAATTGGTCATTCATTGTAAAACTGTTATGTCCAGGAGAATTTGTTTCAGATAGTGCCAGCATTTAACTAAACATAGTCAAGGTTACTGCCCATCTTTACACAGGCTATAAGAAGTCTTCAGCCTTAAACATCGTCAAGGTTACTGCCCATTTTTACATAGGCTATAAGAAGTCTTAAGCCTTAAACATAGTCAAGGTTACTGCCCATCTTTACATAGGCTATAAGAAGTCTTCAGCCTTAAACATCGTCAAGGTTACTGCCCATCTTTACATAGGCGATAAGAAGTCTTCAGCCTTAAACATAGTCAAGGTTACTGCCCATCTTTACATAGGCTATAAGAAGTCTTCAGCCTTAAACATCGTCAAGGTTACTGCCCATCTTTACATAGGCTATAGGAAGTCTTCAGCCTTAAACATAGTCAAGGTTACTGCCCATCTTTACATAGGCTATAAGAAGTCTTCAGCCTTAAACATAGTCAAAGTTACTGCCCATCTTTACATAGGCTATAAGAAGTCTTCAGCCTTAAATATAGTCAAGGTTACTGCCCATCTTTACATAGGCTATAAGAAGTCTTCAGCCTTAAACATCGTCAAGGTTACTGCCCATCTTTACATAGGCTATAAGAAGTCTTCAGCCTTAAACATAGTCAAGGTTACTGCAGAAGTCTTCAGCCTTAAACATAATCAAGGTTACTGCCCATCTTTACATAGGCTATAAGAAGTCTTCAGCCTTAAACATAGTCAAGGTTATTGCCCATTTTTACACAGGCTATAAGAAGTCTTCAGCCTTAAACATAGTCAAGGTTACTGCCCATCTTTACATAGGCTATAAGAAGTCTTCAGCCTTAAACATAGTCAAGGTTACTGCCCATTTTTACATAGGCTATAAGAAGTCTTCAGCCTTAAACATAGTCAAGGTTACTGCCCATCTTTACATAGGCTATAAGAAGTCTTCAGCCGTAAAGGAACATTTTTTGGTCATACTAACTGTTAAGACAAAAGAGGAATATAACACTTAAATTCATTTCATTTTTAGTCAGAATCCCCCAAACTTTATTTAAGACCACTAAAATGTTTTTTAATTAGATTCAGATGATCAGGTTCACAATGTTTTCAGTGTGGTTTTGGTGGAATATAGGAGGATTCAATATATTCCAATGTAGACAAAGAATAAAGGACGGATTTGATAACTTTATTAACAATGAATCTTATTATTAAGATTCTATCCAAATACAAATTGAGTCTGAATACATTCAACAAATATTCTCATCGGAAGATTTGGAATTCATTAAGCTCTAAAGTGTGTATCAAACCTCATGCAGAAATTGTGTGACATTAACAAAAAATAACAAAAACCATGACATGTATATACATTGAAAATTGATAATTGGATGCACACATTGATTAAAAATGTTTACCCTTAATTAAAATTTCTTGACATTGGTTGTGCCAGTTTTATCAGTCATTAGTCTTGAGAGCCGTTTCAGCTTTTGGTGACATTAGCTGGGGTGCGTGTGGAAAACAGAAAATGGAAAAGAACCAATCACCATAGTTGAGTGACCACTAACCCTTGTATATGCGACCTGCAGGAATCAAACTTGGCTCAGCAGAGGTTTAAGGCAAGCATTTTTCCACTGTTGTACCCATGCCTTCAGTTATTGACACTCAATATTAAGATGAACCATGGACAAGTGTTACTTTAGAGACCCTTTGGTATATATTCATTGGGGAGCATTACATGCAGACACATACATATGCACACATTTACATAGGCTTCTCTAAACAGCCTGAGGAACCATGTACCTAAATACATACTTATGTTAATTTTGATACACTTGCCATAATGTAGAGCATAATATGTTAAGTTTTTCATCCATTTGCCTTTTACCAATTTTCTGCAGAATAACTTGAGTTGGCCACCATCTAGTTACCAAACCTTGTAAGTGGCTTGCACTTTGGGTAAGGAAGAATCCAATCAATTTCGACTCAAAAGCTCAAAGGTCAAGGTCACTGTGACTGAAAGAAGAAATACAGTTTCTGCACATTAACTAAAGTAGTCCACCAAATGCAGTTGCCAAACTTTGCAGATGGCTTGGACTTGGCTTAAGAAAGAATCCTGGGAAAAAAATCAGAGGTAAGAGACACTCTGACTGAAAGGAGAAAAAAAATGGTTTCGGCACAGTAACTTGAGTTCTCTACTATCTAAGGTTAATAAACTTTGTGGATGATTTGCAAGTTGGGTAAGATAACCCTATTGATATGGGGGTCAGATAGTCAACATCACTGATCAAAAGGAGACTAATGATGTCTGCAAAATAACTTTAGTTCTCCAGCATCTGTGGGTGCCAAATGTTGCAGATGACTTGTACATGGGATAAGGGAGAAGCCTTTCAAATTGGGGTTCAAAAGGTCAAGGTCAAGGACACTGTGCTGATAGAGGAAAAGTGGTTTCCACCAAAAAGTGTCAGTTATGTACATAAACTGGTGAACGGGGTGGGGGTGGGTGGCATATAATGTGCTGTTCAAAGTACTCTTGAAGTGCTGTGACGGGCATTCTTTACCAGCCATACAAACATCTTTGTACTGGAAAATTAACTCTTAACACATATATTATTATTCCCTCACTGTCTAGAATCAGGGACATGATTTGGTCCTTCCATTGTGTGTCAATGCATCTTTCTTTCTGTTGGTCTACAGTCCTTTCCAGTGATCGTAGTTGTTCACACTTTTCCTTCTTTTTTCTCATATTTTTTTAGGCTTCCTATTTTTCCATTTTTTGTTAGACTTCCTATTTTTCCATTTATTGTTCAAAACGGCCATACTATCTCTAACTTTTTCAATTTTGTGTTAAAAATCAATTATACACTGCATGATAGCCATATTGAAGCAAATTCAGATGTGATCTTCATGATGCAGAGCTAGGTATTTAAGACATGCATCCTGGACTAAAGAGAAAGCTGAGATTTCATTTTTTCAGTAACTTAAATCAATTTCATGGGGTTTTTTGGCAAAATATCCCTTATTCAACTTTCATTTTCCCAGCTTTTGTTTTCAAGAGTAGCCATGCTTTGTCTTTACTTTTTCAGAGGGGTTGATGTAAAGACTGTGTCCATAACTCTATTCCAGGAAGCTTGTCAGCATGATAACACAAAAACCACCTGACATTGAGAAGTAAAATTTGTTAAGCTTGTTTTTATCCATGTGATGATGAATTAGATTTGTGTGATACCTGAATGATGTTTTAATTTTATATAGGTTTTTGGACTGAGACTTTTTCAGCACAAACCTGGCGTGCATGATTAATGCAAAATCCATGTGACATAAGCAGACGTAATTGTGTAGATATAGGTACCTTATTAGTTTTTCATTCTATTAGAATATTAAACACGCTCATCTTTTTATCAAGATATCTTGAATTTAGAACTTCACTTATTTGATACAACTTTGCTTTCATTATTACACTGGAAACACTCACTTTATAGAAAAATGGTGCTTGGAATGCTTGTTTACATGCAGGACTTGGATCTTTTTGTCTGTAGTGAAAGCATCTGTATTAAAAAAAAACAAAAACAGTATGGTTTGGATACAAATCTGTATTGTTTAGTATGTATATACAAAAAGTTTTACATTTGGTTTGTCGATTGTATACTAT
>JAECUM010023161.1:15000-38529 GCA_016617855.1 Megalonaias nervosa | reverse complement strand
ATATATGTGTGTGTGTGTGTGTGTGTGTGTGTGTGTGTGTGTGTGTGTGTGTGTGAATCATATTTACAATACAAGTTTCAACACATAGTCTCTGATGTTTCTATCAAGACACTGATTGAGATAAGTTTGAAAAAATTCTGAATACAACCCATCTTTGGATATTTTTTCATTTCATTGTTAGAGTCCCAAGTACACATTTGAACTAGCTTGCACTTAAATATATCAAATATTCTGTGGATAAATAATTGCGTTCGTCACTGGAAAGCATGTACGTTTTATTTAAATTACTTTTTAATTTCTTGTTATAGTCCGCGTCTTCATGTCTTGGTTATTTGTTGCTTCCATATTTCTTTTGGTAATGTGTGGAGGGGGACTTGCATTTCTTGTAGTAATTGGGAACATTGGCAATGCGTGAAAGGGGGACGTGCAAGTCTTGTAGTCTTTGTTAACATTGGCAATATGTGGAAGGGGACTTGTAGTCATTGGAAACATTGGCAATATATGGAGGGGGACTTGCATATCTTGTTGTCATTGGGAACATAGGAAATGTGCGAAGGTGTTCTTGCAAGTCTTTTAGTTACTGTGATCATTTGCTTATCGTTTGAGACACACGTGTTATTTGAAATTTACATACAGAACATATTGCTGCTGTTAATGGAACAATCAGTCAATGATGTGGAGAGTGAATCATCTTGGAAAATTTCAGACACAAACTTCCTTTTCAATATTATTGAGAGAAAAGTTTCTTTGAGGACATTGCTTTATTGAGCCTTCTGTTTGTTTGGGTTTTTGTGTTTTGTTTTGTTTTGTTTTTGTTTTTTTTTATTTTTTTTTCTTTCTTTTTTTTCTTCACATTTTAAACAGTTAATAAATTATAATTTCAAGTCTGTGTTCCACAAATGAAGTACTGCACCCTAAGTTCAATGTTTCAGCATCAGTAGCACACGAAAACAAACATAGACCTAAGAGTACCACGGTAAAGCAGAATAACATTGCAGATGTCCGTTTCTCACCACATCTCCATCACCTCTTTTGGAAGCCAATCCCTTGCGTATGACAGCATGCTCATTCTGTCACTAAAATACTAACTTCCTAGACAACATTTCAGCACGACCATTCTCATCGTTGAAAGAAGAAAACATCAGCAATGTACAACCTATTATCGACCAAGTTAATAGCTAGAACACCTCTGTCAACTCTTGTCGGCAAACATGATCTTGGGTGTAACATAAACAATCCTTTACCTGAACCGGAGAATGTAAACTTTAGATTTGCGCCTGGCATTCAGAACAGATCGGTAGTAAAAGTCTAACTTAGTACGTAACTGCTGATCTAAAGAAAATTCTGTCAATCATCTAAAGAAAATTCTGTCAATCATCTAAAGAAAATTCTATGTCAAGCGTTATTTATTAAAGATAACATGACTTCTTGGTAATCTTGCAAATTATCTTAATGTACTGTGTTTAATTACAATGTATTAAAATGTTGGTATTTCCAGCTGTTTTGATCAAACAGAGACCACCGCAGAAACTTCTGTTATCGAGGAAATATTTTGATAACGCTAAATCACAGAATTTGAACCATAATTACAAAATTGCATGTGATACAATGAAACAAAAAATGAGAATAAGACAACCGTCTCCTTCAGATAATATCAGTACAATTTTAATATAATTGTCTCCCAAAGATTCTCACATCAGCAATGCAAATGGTTGACAGCAGAAAGTATATCCACAATGTTGATAGTTTTCTTGGTTCTCTGATATAAACAAACAATATCTGGTAAATAAAAATAACGGTCTGCAGATGCAAACTTGGGAAAAAATTAGTATATATCTACAATCTCATAGATAAAGACTTATTATCATTATTTTTAATTTGTACAGTATATATGATAGATTTATTATTGGTTTCTCAGTGTAAATGGAATAAAATGAGGTGCCAAAGTTGCTTATTTGACCAAGCGTTATCTACGGAAGTTGCTTATTTGACCAAGCGTTATCTACGGAAGTTGCTTATTTGACCAAGCGTTATCTACGGAAGTTGTTTATTTAACCGAAAGGAAGTTGATTCTGAATATTACGAAAGGAAGGATCGAAAGATAGGTTACTGTATTTGATTTGAATAAAACAAGTCATACAGTTAATCCCAGACCAAGGTTACAATATATATATTAATCACAAGAAAGTAAACAATAACCACTACTTTGTATTTTTTCATCCTCATTTTGTGCCCCTAGAGCTGAATCTCCAGAGACGGGTTATTTTAGACCCAGGGTACATGCAATAAAAGGCCTTCAGATTTTTGTTTCTGGTACGGTACTCAAACGTTTTATTGAGAGAGAGAGAGAGAGAGAGAGAGAGAGAGAGAGAGAGAGAGAGAGCTTATATCGGAACATTTTTTTTTTCTGTTATGAAATAAATTTCCACACTGAGTTAATGTCTGAATGAAAGTTCATATCCAAATGAATTATCTAGTATGTATGAAATTAAACACCGAGTTTATATCAAAATGATAGATGTTTATGTCCACAAGAAAAACAAGGTCGTATGCACAAAACCATAATTGGATAGAATAACAGGATATATAAATTGATTATCATAACGCGATTAGAGGGATCTTATACCAGGTAGATAAAAATAGGTTTATTAGTAAAAATGCATTTGTTACCAATTTATTTATTTTAGTACTGCAGTTGTTTTAAAACAGGAAGATCTCATTTTTGTTCTGTTTCTCTCATTTTTCCTGTTTAAATTTTCAGAATTTAATATAGGCAGCTTATGTTTGAGCATTCCATAGTCGTTACTATTTGAACGTTTTTAACAGTCATACGCGTAATGCTTCTTCAAAAAACTTTTGTGTCGGAAAACAACACCAGTGAGAATGATACTCAGTTAGGAATATATTTTAACATTTTTATCTCATCTACCCAGACGAACAAAATTGTGTAGTGAGTAATTCAATTTCCATTCCAAAAGCATATTGGATCAAACAACTAAATACCGCAACCAGATTTGCTAGACATCACAAATTACTTCTCTCTCTCTCTCTCTCTCTCTCTCTCTCTCTCTCTCTCTCTCTCTCTCTCTCTCTCTCTCAGTAACTCTTTAATGAGCACAAGTACTATCTTTCCTCTGAAACAAAAACAAACACGTCTTCCTGGCCTGGGAGCCGTTTTGGTGTGGTCTGTTTTTGGGATTAAAAGTCAACATTAATTAGGAATTTGAAATACAAATTGCCACATACGTCAAATTTCTAATCCTTGAGTAAGCTTAAAATCCTGCCATGAGGGCATGTAATGCTTGACCACTGCTGGGAAGAGGTCGGAACCTTATACTTGTAACGGAAGATGCTCCAACTGCACTGGTCATCTAAACATTTCTAATAGCCCGTTAATGCTTACCACTGTGCCAACATACCGCCAAGGAAACGGCAAAGAAATTAATCTAATGTCAGAAAATTGATTACTGTCTGCTAATTAAGTTTGAAAAGTGCACTATAATCTAAATGAATCTTTCTCACTGTCTTCAAATTTGCTCTGAACGTTTAAATTCGTGGCCTTAACAATTTATTCATTTTTGCCGCTATAAATTTCTGACATCCTTTGCATTAGTCACTATTTGGAGTTGTCTTGACAGAGAATTACATGAACTGTGAAGGACAACGTCTTCGTATAATTTTTATTCTTATGGTATGTTATGGCCCCCCTCCATCCCTTTTCAGTAGTCATTATGTTGTCGTATGGCCTTCATCCTCATATCTCTTCAGCAGTCAGTAATTCTGACGTCTTAAGATCAGTCTGTTGTAGTTTTCATATAACAGATAAATCACGCATGAATATATATATATATATGAATATATATATGAATATATATATTCATGCGTGATTTATCTGTTATATGAAAACTACAACAGACTGATCTTAAGACGTCAGAATTACTGACTGCTGAAGAGATATGAGGATGAAGGCCATACGATAACATAATGACTACTGAAAAGGGATGGAGGGGGGCCATAACATACCATATTGTTATTAATATCTATATTATGTGTCTTATTTTTGTGATAAATGTTTGTAAGGGTTAGTCAGTTAATAATATTTTAAATACAAATTTTCCCTTGGTTTGTAAGTTCGCTCTTTACAGATGAGTCACGTATAGTACGTAAATCCATTCATAAGTTTCATGGTTGAGATATATCCGTAATGAAGTAAATATCACGTGATCTAATTTCAGGACACGAATTCTAAAAGGCAAGACTGACCCAGTTCCTGATTAGCTAGTGTGACCAACCTAACCTTGTTTACAGGTGAGATTATAAATATGCAACGCAATCAGTGTTGTGTATAAGTTATCTATATAGGAGATGTTTACTGAAGAATTAGACATTCTTAGTAGTACTATCAGTCATGGAAAATAATTAATTGAGAAGATTCATTTATTTAATTCAATTATTCATTGCATTTAAAGAATGCTAGAACTATTCAGATTTTGGAACTATAGCTATTACAGAATTACTGTGAATTAATTTAAAGACATTTTCGGATTATGTCAGTGTGATTTGATTCATTCATTACTATTGGTGCACAAGTACATTAGTGCCGCCACCATTGGAACTCCTTTGGATTGCTCGATACATTTGGACTTGATAGAACATTTACAACTGTTTAGGATTTCATTCGCAATACAGGAAGTTATTTTTAATTCTTTCACTTTCTATATTAGGGAAATAAGTCATATTTTCTAATTTACAAAACTTGTAGGTTTTAGCTCTTTTTTGTTACTTATTTTAAGACCTTAGAATCGAAAAAGTATATGCCATCATGATATTTCTCAAGCACGAGCAAAGGCTTTCTGTGGTTCATTCTTTATAATGAAGTTATTGTAGCTAATCAGACATATAAAATTGAATATTATTGTAAATTTTAAACGTTTATTATTATCTGATAGACATTTTCTTGTAATATTAACTTACATATTCCGCGACTTGGATATCTCAATGTAGACGCACCTTGCTATTGTATGGTATGTCTAATTGAGACCGTGTAAGTAGGTTCAAAATCCGATAAAATGGATAATAAAAGAGAAAATACGAACAAAAAATGTTTTATCTGTAATTGAGAGGCAGCATATAGCAACATAAATTGCTCACGATCAAGTATGGTTTAATTGACAAGCAGAATCTCGAGTAATCTGCGGGACCCAGCTGTATCAGATGATGACGGTAGTAACTGAAACACAACAAAAAATACATCCCAAAGTCCACTGTTCTTTGATTTTACAGATCCAAAAGATTCCATGTTTCAAATACGTTATAGACATTGACTACGTTGGTTATCCGTTTGGTAATTATTTCACTAGACTCTTCCTTCATAAATATTTCATTGATTGAATTTAACTCTTCATTCTTTTGGTGTATTATTCTCCCGGCGTTGTACAGTATATTATCAACGGCTATTAATAAGGTAAGCATAGAATTTGATAGTGTTGCTAATTTGATAGTGTTGATAATTTAATAGTGTTGCTGACCGATCATCCTTATAGAATGAATATGTTTTAAGAGTGTTTTGGAAGTGAATGAATAAATACTTGAAATTGGTGGGTTCTAAGGACAAATAACATTTAAAGCTTCCACGCTTTTCATTCGATGATTTTATGGGTTGGTTCTAAAGACACGTAGTATAGAAAACTTGTAAACTTTCGTCCGTTGAGGAAAGTTGGCTTTTGAGTCAGGCTCGTTCTTAAAAGGACGATTGCCTGAGAAAAGAGAATTAGTTTATAGCTGAACTGGCTAAAGTAGAATTACCAAGGCATTTGGGTTGGAAACAAGTTACGATAACTTGTCAAACAATTGACCGTACGTAGCACATGAGATCCAAAGTTCACTACTTGCGATATGATGTCAAATTAAAGATGTTACGGCTGTTCAAATCGTTTAATGAAATCTATCTATCTATCTATCTATCTATCTATCTATCTATCTATCTGTCTGTCTGTCTGTATGTCTGTCCGTCCGTCTGTCTGTCTGTCTCAGACGCCTGTATTTAGGCCTAAAGCTCTCTACTTGTCTACCAGGTATAAAAGCTGGATAACCATTTTGTTTTATTTTGTGTTTTAATTTGTTATGTTGGATACAACTCATACGTTTCTACTAGTCATAAAACATCGCCTCTAATTTATTTTGCTACCATCTGAACAACTAGCAGGTGATTACTTTAATTTAATTTTTAAAAAATCGGGACCCGTTTGCTATCATGAGTCTTGCCTCCTAATGAAAGGGCAAAGAAGTCTTGATAGGTGTTTCATCCCCTACAATAGGAATTGTATGAAATCTCCTACAATAGGCATTGTGTGAGATACCTATAATAAGCATTATGTGAGATCTTCTACTTAATAATCTAAGCCAAAGTGTCGATTTTCATCTCCAGCATACACTGTGAATAAGTGCATCGCTTTCTTGTATGTAACAGGTTAGTGTAGATGTAATCGTAGACCAAGCCCAGGAAGTACATCAATGCACGTGCCATATTATGTTCAGTCGAGCCAAGTCACCTATTGGGCTCACGGTACTGATTTAGCTCCTAAAGTAAACCCATGGAAACAACATGATATTAAAAGTTCTAACATTCAATTTCTGGCTGCCCATGATCAAATTTATCTCCCCCTGAAGCTTCTATGTAGAGAAAACCATATGAGTTGCTACATTTTTGTGATTTACATGTGTTTGAAACACGTGTTTTTAATTCCGCACCATAAGAATTTCAGTAATGAATGTTCCAAACTCAAGTCTGTAAAAGGACCAAAATTCCATCAAAAAAACCCATTGTCTTTATTTTTTAAGCTACAAATACGATAAGATCTCCAAAGATTCCTCCATTCTCATATACACTCTGTTGTATGTTCACCCACTGTCCATATACTTTATACCAGAATCCTTTGTCTAGAAACCCTGCCCTAACTTTACACAAATATCAAGAAACCCTGTCTAGCTTTACACATATATCTAGAAACCCTGTCTTACTTTACACATATATCTAGAAACCCAGTTTAACTTTTCACAAATATCTAGAAACCCTGTCTTACTTTACACAAATATCTAAAAACCCTATCTAAATTTACATAAATATCTAGAAACCCTGTCTAACTTTACACAAATATCTAGAAACCCTGTCTAACTTTACACAAATATCTAGAAACCCGAACTTTACACAAAGCATTTTTTCTATTTATGCCAGGAGTAACCCAAACTAAGCAGTCACATTACAGGGTTCGGTGAAATGGCAAGATGTAAATACGGCTTGAAGGAAATCTCTTACTTCGCCGCTTTTAGTTTACAACAAATATTTAGACACTCATGAAACTTGCATTGTAATTGTCTGCATTCACGTGGCTATAAAATGTGTAATTAATTTTGCAATATTATCATTAATCACCCGCTATATATATATATATATACCCAAATTTATCTGTGTGTCATGGCTGTCAAACAAGAGGTCGCGGGTTCGAAACTGACGGCGGCATCCCAAATAATTTTATACATTTTTGTATTCGCGTTCTAGTAGGGCAACTAACTTAGTAAACTTTCTTGTAGAGATTTTTATTTTTTTTTACTTCTTTTATTCCAGTCCTAGGACGGGCAATTAACCTACTATCTATCTCTCTTTCCATATTTGTTTCGATGAGGCAATGCGTGCATGTAATGACAATAGCAATGACGTAATAAGGTCGAATTGGACAAATGGAGAGCACGGCAAATATGGAAATTAGAAAATATCATTATTCCACCAAATTTAAAAGGCCACAATTTTCCTCATACAAACCAGTTTACATGATATAACAAGTACAAAAACAACAATAGCAACATCAACAACAACAACAACAACTACTACTACTACAAGTACTACTGCTACTAGACTTTCGGATATGTTGGCGCCAGGTTGTTTTGAACTTTGTCCATGAGGCCTGATTAACTGTATTTTACTTTTAAAGATAACTATCTGATGGATTGAAATAAAGTTGCACTGCGTATTGACTATATTTCATACAAAAGAGTCCTGGCCAAATTCTTCTGCAGTTGTTATATTCGTACGTTTGACTCTTTTAAAATGAAATAACTTAAAACAACTTTAGATACATAGAGAGTTGATTTGTGTATTCCATGATACATGTATAGTGTCGTCAACTATTACTCCTGAAAATATTTCAAGCGTGACACATTCAAGCTTGTAATGTTCTCATTTACCAGTTTGTAGAACCTCGTTTTTTAGTTATATGCACAAACCATTTGATGTATTCCAGTTAAAAGTTTGATATGTCAGAATTTGAATTTCGCTCAATTTCGAAAGTAAATGTACACACAGATTGACCAGGTGCGTCATTCGCATACATAAACATATTAGTATCGTCCTATGCCAGAGGAAGGTAATTAATAAAGAGTATGAACAATAACGGTCTTAAAAGTTACCCTTGAGGAATTCCTTCAACAACTTAAAAACTGAAACATATATCTAGCATTTCATTTCAGTAGGTCGTGTAATGTTAATTCTGATTTTGCGACCCTCCACCCAAAATGTTTGCTTTAAATGAAACATGATTAATATTCATTAAAGTAACATAATATGACTGGTATTTGCTCCGTTTATTCTTATAATTTGGATGATTACCTTCTGCTGCGATATGCACGCTGCTTTAATATTCACGTTAATCCTAGAATGAATTCTGAGTGCCTGGGGGCGGGAATTCTTTTACTGTGGTTAGGAAGCAGACGGAGCTATCCACTTGTATCTTGGAGTGAAGGGAATCCGGAATAGTCTTGTGAAAATACTCTAAAATACTCTGCATAGCCTGCTGATTAATGTGAACCTGAAGTCTTTAATTAATAGTCAGCACCGTTATTTGAGTGTCAGTGGCTTAATAGACTGAACCTGAAGAGGTTCAATAGCGTTGTTGTCTTAGTATAATTAAGTTTGTTGCGGTAGGTAAAATAAATGAAAGCACTTGACCTTAATGGCAAAGATCGTATACAGTTCTAACGCTTGAAATATGAATGGTTTCGAATCTTTGACTTCAGGTGGTTTAAAAACCCTATGTACTCTGATCGACGTACAGAAAGATTTGGCTTTTGTCCATGGTTTTGTGTATGCTAGATGTCAAGCCTGTGCCAAAGTACAAACAGTGCCAGAGGTGGGAAACATTGATAGGAAATCTTGTAAGCACACATATGATTTATATAGGTATAAATCTACTTCTTGTCGCATTAGGCAAAATTTCGCTTTCAAAGTTCAAAATTCGAGTATTTACCAGATTCATTTATTGTTTAGAAAAACTGTTTTTCAGTTCATTTGCAATGAGCGAAATAGCGTGCATAAGTACGATTTCCAAAAGCAGTTCTTGGGGAAGGGCTCCAGAGATTTAAATCTATCGATATTTATCCGTAGCAGAGATTGATAAAGGTACTAGGACACCTTACACTTATTTGATTAGCTTTGAGCTTGATGACGTAACCATTACGTATCTAATAGTCTCCACTTGGATACGGCGCTCAGTGTATATTTTATATTTCTGTGAAGAGTCATATATTCCGTTATACAGTATAAAAATGAACAACTTAAATTTCTTCAATATCCATTATCTTAGTATCGTTGGAGACGAGTATTGCACGTAACTTAATCAGCTGCTAGTTCGCGTCATTAGTCTTTAGTTTCATTTAGCAATTCAAGCATGCCTTGATAAAATTTAGTTTATATTTTGCATATTTCTCGGTTGAAAATTAGCTTCAGAACATTCATTTATTCTGGTTTTAGTGAAGAAACTTCTGGTAATCTTTGAAATCCGTTCCAGTTTCCGTTGTTTTTCAGGCCCAAGAATATGCTTCCTTAACACGGAAAAGCAAGAAATAAATCTGTGCAAATTTATAATGATTTCCGGTAAATACTGTACAACGATAAATACCAGGAGCCAAAATAATCCAATCAGTTTCCATTGCTTTCTCAACGTTTTATGTAACATGGAAATAGCAGAAACCACTATAATTTGTTCTGTTTCAAATGTTTTCTGGCAGTTTCCGTATCACAAAATATCCCAGTGAAAACCATCCTTATTGATTTTTGTACCAGTCATGCCATAAGCAGGTAGATTATTCATTGTGGTTGTAATCGGTGTTAGTTTTGTTATAATTACCAGCATTGATAGTGTATGTGACTAATAATAAAAAGGATGGTAACGTATGATACATACATATCACCTCAAAAACAGTAGAAAACACCACAGGGTATTACAAATCTTAAACACTTACTTGTATTGCACACACGTTCATTAGTAATAAACATGGACAAACTGTACAAGTGGCAATGTGTAAGACAGGGTCCATTTGCTATGATTACGCTTGGACCATTATATACATATTTTAATGTAAACAGTAAGGGATGTTAATAATACAGATATTAATAATTTAGGAAGAATATTAATTAAAGATTTACCATTTCTTGTGGTAGTGATCTTGTTTCCAAGTTTAATGACTTCAACATTTTCATGACATGCAAATATTTGTGATTAACAGACTCTGAGAGAAAAAAACAAAACAAAACAGAATATAGCAAAGCACCAAGAATGATAAATTGAGGTTGTTGACTTCAGAAGTTGGTAGCACAGAAAACATTGCTACAAAAGTCGAAGCTGTTAAGTTGCAGTATACGGAAAGAAATTTAGGGTACCGCTTGGATTCTAATGATGATAGATCACTGTTCATTGTATCCTTTTGTTCGCCTTCGTGATCAAAGTTTTTAACATTACAGTGTCAAAAGCCTAAGAAGTGATAATAGTGGTAACCAGGCTATAAAAGCTCAGTTCGTTGATGGCAAGTACAGGAATGGAATTCCTGTCTTTTAGGAATATATCGCATTATTTTATACTTAATTTATCACCATGAGTTTAAAACGAGTTTGAGACTGTTTTAGAAAGACAGAAACTAATTCAGAATATATTATTTAATTCATTGATAGAATCGATAATAATTCCAGTGGTAGTACGTCACCCATCATGTTTTATTCTGAAGACTACCATCAAGAAAACATTCCTTCGGCGAACAACAGTACAATTGAGAATATAATACATGGTACAATACGAATAAGCTAACGTACAGTAAGGTATCCAACAGGCAGATCCAAAGAAAAGAAAATGTAGATGTGCAAGGCATTTACATTTATTGGTTTCAGAAACTCAGATTAACACTGATAAGAACCAAACTAAATATCTACTGTTTACAAGGATTTAAGTTTAAATATATACTATTTTCAAGGAATTAAGTTAAATTACATGCGTGATATCCATTTTGAGATCTCCTTTCTGTGTATTTTTGGGGTTTCTGACAGCTGCAACATAACAGTTGAAGTTGATAAAGAAGATATATAAAAAGTGTGTAATATGTTTTTTTTTTGGTTTTTTTTTTTTTTTTTTTAAATAAGTACAAATACTGAAGGGAAACGAAAGGCAAATTAAATCCCAGAACTCAGAATTTGCCCAGCTAAAATATGCAACGACTCATCTATTATCCAAACAATGACCGGATGCAATAATGAAGGATACTACATCATATGTCGATGCCGCTGAAAGGTAACAATAACATAAAGGACAACTAATTAGTGTACAGGTAACAATTACATGTATGGCTAGTAATTTGTACGGGTAACAATAACATACATAACTACAAATTAGTGTACAGGTAACAATAACATACAGAACTACTAATAGTGTACGGGTAACAATAACATACAGGGCTGGATGTGAAGATTCGAGCTATTTTAAAATATTTTCGAACATACACTATTATCATGCCATTAAATATCCTTTCCTTTTGAAAGGGTTTCATGTAAAATTTATACACAACTGTAAAACCTCTCAACACAAAGAACCGTCATACATTTCACCACAACCAATTAGTAATGGCAGGAGTTTACTGATTACATCGAGACTAACAACAAGATGAATTCGATAGCGCCTTGTCACTGTAAACCAAACACCCTTTTCGATACCTCCTTGTCGCTCTAAACCAAACACAAGATTTCCATTCTCACACGGTGATTTTAACTGATATACAATTGATGCTTTTAAAGCATCTCAAAGCATGATTAAATATGGTGTTACAAAATGGGAAATACACACTTTGCACAATATTTTATTGAAACAGAATACAGACGCCTCTTTGACTACGTTGTCCTAATCTCTCTAACCTTTATGCACAGACTTTCAGCAGAGAATTCAAAGAAGAGGGCAATTAATCAACAATGTCCAATTCACCAGTAATCATTACGAAATATATGTGCTGGCAGAAATACAATTAAGTCATAGGGGACCCAGTTGAGACTGTTAGGCTTGTGGTAGTCATTGATTTCAAGAAGAAGATGCCGATGAAACATGTGTACGTGGTAACAATGTGGTAACCATGGTGATTAGAAAAGATAGCCGCAAACTAAATAAAAAAGGAAAAAGAAATGAAGTTTGGATAATCGTTTACATTATAAGATTGTAGAGTAGCCATATGCAAGTGTGTTTGTGTTATCCATTGGTACGATCTTGTCAGAAACGTTTAATTCAGCCTTATTTACAGTAATCTTGTATATCTCATGATTATATGATCGGATGAAATTCATCGGTGATTTATAGTTTGGTTAAATAGCCAATCTCAGATTGGTGTTTTATCAGTCTTAGAGGCATAGAGTATGCTTTTAAGACCACAACATCTTTGTATAGGAACAACACGTAATTCATCTTCTTAAAGTTCCGGAACGTCCTCTTCATTTGAGGAAATCTAATATATTATCCTTTCATGAAATCACGTGTGTCTTAAAACTGTATGCTATACTTTATGTGATTGTGATAGTTATCAGTCTCTACATGAATGCATAAGGAATCCGTATCTGTCAGTTACAACCTCATTTTCTTTCATCAAGGACCATGGTTAAAGTCGTACATTGAACTGAATACGACTCAGAGAGAAAGCAATACATTGATGTGAAATAGTTTTTTTTTTAAAAACATCTCATGAGTGATTGTGTGTTTTGGGATCAGATGGAAACCTAAGCAAGATACATAGGGAAAAATATCTGCTGGAGAAGAAAATTCAGACAGCATGAAGATTTCTGATTTGCATGGAAATCAATTGTAGATAAAGGTTTTGTGTTGCAAGAAAAGCAAAAATTAAATTGGCAAAGCATATTTTGGAGGACATACTGTGTTAGAGTTAGGCAAGCTATTTATGTGCCAGTTTTGGTGGAAATACAGTGTTCGAGTTATGCTATATTGAAGGACATAGTGTCTGAGTTATGCTAGATATTGCTGTGACAATTTTAATGCAGTAATATGTTTGTAATCGTCTCCTTTTCATATTTGCAGTTGGAGTATATATATTATTGTAGGCATTTATTACAGTACATTTTATTCAATGCAAAATTCGCATTAAATTCATTTTCATTGTGATTGTATATTTATCAACATTTTATAAATTTCCAAACTTGCTGTTAAGTCCTTTCTGATTTAGGCAAGATATTGCTGTGCCAATTTTGAAGGACATAGTGTTCGAGTTAGGCCAGATATTGCTGTGCCAATTTTGAAGGACACAGTGTTCGAGTTAGGCCAGATATTGCTGAGCCATTTTGAAGGACATAGTGTTCGAGTTAGGCCAGATATTGCATAGTGTTTGAGTTAGGCAAGATATTACTGTGCCAAATTTAATACAATAATATGTTTGTATCTTCTCTTTTCATGTTTGCAGTTGGAGCATATATCTTTGTAGGCATTTTATGCAGTACATTTTATTCAATGCAAAATTCGCATTAAATTCATTTTCATTGTGATTGTATATTTATCAGCATTTTATAAATTTCCAAACTTGCAGTTAAGTCCTTTCTGATAGATTTCCTCATTTTAATGTCCATTGCACCGTTGCCTTGAAGACCTTTAAAACCGTTTATGAATGACTGTTCTGTATGCATGAATAAATGTTCGTATATTTTTAAGCAATTTACACAATAAATTATCAAAAAAAAAAAAAAGGAAATCGCGAACACGAAGGCTCAGATGTCTATATTCCGAACAGTCATTACTATCGTGCAAAGTTTTATTGCACTAAACTGAGAACGTGCTCACTGGTGCGTACGAGTTTAATAAATTATGAACGTGCTTACTTGTGCGTACAAGTGCCGTGGGATTTAGTAAGTTTCTCCGCCAAATAGTTAAATCTGGTCAGGATTTGTGTGGTAATATTTATATATCAGACTCGTAGCGTGATTATTGTACTGACAATAATGGGGGTGGGGTGAGTTGTCGTTTCTTCTTTGGTACATATACAAGGCAGTAACACACTTGAGATATAAATTGATTTGGAGTTAAATAGCCTTTTAATTGCCATAGGTCGCTTCATATAAATTTGCAAATAATTATTTGTTATTTTAAATTATTCGCGATGATTCATCGTTTAGTCATCAGTCCGAGAAAACGAGGCAGGCATTTCTTCTGGGGAATTTTATTGAATTTAATAGGGCTTAATGCTATTCTAATGCTACCAAATACAGCATAAATGGCATCAGTAATATATAATTTAGTCTGCAAAATGCACCAAATTTTGGTTTCATGAACCCAGAGGATTTGAATTTAGAAAGCAACGAAATAGCTTTATTGATTTGACTCAACTCGTGATTTTACAGGTCCAGTATAATATAAAATTTATCAGTCTGCATTTTGACGTTTCGATTTTATCACGGCTGCCTAGTTTAGATGATAAACAGTTGATGAGTCATTCTTACTCTGACATAAGCCCAAGATGATAGACGTAATAAAACGCGCATCCAACATTTACAACTGAGGATTCAACATGATTAAACAGAAAGACAATAAAAAGCTTTTGCTAGATTTTACAATTTTTCTCTCATTTTGGTGATCATTTTTATTGGGTCTCAACATTGTCATGACACAGTACTCAGGTACTCGAAAATAAAGACTGCATTTGCTTTATATACATCTAATGATGTTGCATATAAAGACTGCATTTGATTTACATACATCGAATTAAGTCGATTATAAAGACTGCACTCGATTTAAATACATCGAATTAAGTTGATTATAAAGACTGCATTTGATTTAAATACATCGAATTAAGTCATTATAAAGACTGCATTTGATTTAAATATATCGAATTAAGTCGATTATAAAGACTGAATTTGATTTAAATATATCGAATAAAGTCGATTATAAAGACTGAATTTGATTTAAATACAGCGAACTTGCATTATAGAGAAGAGTAACCTCAAAATAACAGATTAATTGACGCGACCTTTATAATCCAAGTAGCAAAAAGATCAGATATAAAAATTTGCCGAGAGGTTAATATAAGGCGAGGAAATATCTGTAAAATATATTTTCGATAACGTTAAAGGGACTCTAAATGTACAAATTGAAAAAAAAAAAACCCCAACAACTTTAATTTCATTTTGCTGTTTGATTCGAAATGTCGAACACTTTTGAAATTTACATCATTTTCGATCTAATAAGGCTAAAATCTCATTTTAAGACGGACAAACCTCGACGTACGTAGTGCTTTCCTCGTCTAAAACTAGATGGACAAACCTCGACGTACGTAGTGCTTTCCTCGTCTAAAACTAGACGGACAAACCTCGACGTAGGTAGTGCTTTCCTCGTCTAAAACTAGAGCTTGAATAAGCTAATACGATCACGTGAAAAAAACAGTAATCTACGAAGTGAGAGTGGATGTTGATGCTTCAATATTAATTTATTTGATAATAAAAGACTCAATACTGATGTCGCGGATGCGATGAAATTGTTTTGTTACATAGTAATGTGATATCCTTTATGAATAGCAGTTTTAATATGCAGTTTCAGAGCAGCGAATAGAGCAAGTAGTTTGTTGTTGAATGAGATCAGAAGGTCATCTCACTTTGTTATGTATTGAAATCTCTCTCTCTCTCTCTCTCTCTCTCTCACACACACACACACACACACACACACACACACACACACAGAGACACACAGAGTTTTAAAATAAAATAAAAGGATGAGCCCTCTGTTTATTTAAATGGAATACAAAACACTCATATCAGATTCAAGCACAGTGCAGGTTTGATGTTAACAAGTGAAGCTTCAGGGAAGTTTTATTACGAATAAAGAAGACAGAGGGATGCACAGATATAGACGGATCCACTGACATAAATAGTCAAAGTAAATCCCAACACATAGATAGACAAAGTAAATCCCATATACCGCCAACACATAGACAAAGTAAATCACATATACAGCCAACACATCGATAGACAAAGTAAATCACATATACAGCCAACACATCGATAGACAAAGTAAATCACATATACAGCCAACACATAGATAGACAAAGTAAATCCCATATACAGCCAACACATAGATAGACAAAGTAAATCCCATATACAGCCAACACATAGATAAACAAAGTAAATCCCATATACCGCCAACACATAGACAAAGTAAATCACATATACAGCCAACACATACATAGACAACGTAAATCACATATACTGCCAACACATAGATAGACAAAGTAAATCTCATATACAGCCAACACATAGACAAAGTAAATCCCATATACCGCCAAGACATAGACAACGTAAATCACATATACTGCCAACACATAGACAGAGAAAGTAAATCCCATATACCGCCAACACATAGACAAAGTAAATCTCTTATACTGCCAACACATAGACAGACAAAGTAAATCCCATATACAGTCAACACATAGGCAAAGTAGATCCCATATACAGCCAATACATAAATAGACAAAGTAAATCCCATATACAGCCAACACATACATAGACAAAGTAAATCCCATATACAGTCAACACATAGACAGACAAAGTAATTCCCATATACCACCAACACATAGATAGACAAAGCAAATCCTATATACCGCCAACACATAGATAGACAAAGTAAATCCCATATACAGCCAACACGTAGATAGAAAAAGTAAATCCCAAATACCGCCAACACATAAAAAGACAAAGTAAATCCCAAATACCGTCAACATAATGGCATGATATTATAAAGAGAATTATTGTGAACAGGTTGTAACTCTTGGCTCATTTCTCAAATCAAGGGGTAAACGAAATATATTTTACAAGAACCAAATATGGCTCACAAGACTTAAACTGAAATAATAGTAAAGAAAATTAATAAACTGCAGGTTCAGCTTGGTTTAGAGTTTTTTGTTTTCCTTTCTTTTTTGCATTAAACTCTAGGACTGCCCATTTATTTTTATATTTATTTTTTTTTTGGGGGGGGGAGAGAGGATTTGGCGACACCAAAACTATAAATTTCCAGCTTTCGGATAGCTTTTAAGCAATCTGACTCTAATTTGTGGATATTATACCCAGTTATGTTAGTTGAAAAGAATTAACTATCCTGCGGTAATAGAGAACAAATATTTATGGTTTGAAAATAAATCCACGGTCCCTCTCCCCCCCCCCTTTTAGTTAATAATTGTTTTTTCCCTTAGCAGACAGTAGTTTGTTCTCCATGCATACAGAAATTGTATAAAATCTAAAGTACATTTCTTTTAGCTGTAAAGTTTGACTTAAATTGCCATTATAGATTAAAAAAATATGAAAACATGATTCCACCTAGCTGCTGTCAAAGATGCTTGGTTTCTATAGACGGATACGAAACGACCTAAACTAAAATATTTAACATTGGACCATGTTTTGAAAATTTGACAACATCAAATGAAGTGGTTTTGAATATGTGAGCATTATCTTTCTGACCAGACTGACATGGGGACCAAGATACACACATTTGTTTGTAGATTATGACATAATAAATATTTCATCCAATACTTTGATACAAATGTTAGCAGCGTAAAAACATGTATTTTCTACTTGGTTGCTTTGGAGTTTTAATGGTTGCTATGGATGTTGTCAGAAATAGAACTTACCTAAAAAGTTTCTTTAGATGTCATAGTGTATTTTTGGTCGGATTTTAATTATGGGAACTAACATTTTCTAACTTCATAAGTTCATGCATGACAAATTTTATACCTACACATTGTGTGTGTACCCATTAAATGTATGGTGGAGATCTCAACAGTTCGAAGAGATGAGCCATGATCAGGTCTCCTTCCTCAGGGTCTGTACTGAGATTTATGTGATTTTCTCAACCAGTATATGGCTCGAGGGTGTGGAGCTCAACTGTTTCCAAGTTATGACGCGTATGTCAGACCCCCGTCATTGACACAAAACAAAACGACTTTGAGATTTCCACCTACATTGCTTCAGATATTGAAATTTTTATAAAAATATTAACCATCCATTTGAAACCACGGTGTACATCTAAAACGATTACCCCAAATCACATTCAAAGGCTTCTTGTCCGTGTCTTTAATGTTGTAGGAGTTACACTACATTACTAAAGGAGGGACCGACAGAAAGACAAACAGAAAAACAGACAGGAGGACATAATCCCCACCTTTCTCAAAGGTGAATGAGGATAAAAGTCTTTTTTTTTTTTTTTACTTAAACATTATGATTCTCAATGATAATTAAGAAAATATATAAAATAATATAAAGACTGAGAAACATGTCTGATTGGCTGACAAAGAACACCTATTATGAAACATGTCTGATTGGCTGACAAAGAACACCTATTATGAAACATGTCTGATTGGCTGACAAAGAACACCTATTATGAAACATGTCTGATTGGCTGACAAAGAACACCTATTATGAAACAGGTTTTCATGAAATGAGAAACACAAAACAAACATTTATATCTGAGTATAATGACGTGACTAACAGTCACACACATTACTACATCAGCAAGACTTTTTAATACTAAGCATACACGACAACAACTTTAAACAACAGAAGCTCATGCTAATACATTTTTTCCATCTACTCTGTTAATATGATGTTCCAATTGTCTTCCAATTTTTCATAAAATGCACATTTTCCATTCATTTGTCATGACCCTGGAACAAACGGTTGTCAGGTACAAACAAGTAATGAATGGGAAAATATAACTGACATAAATAACCTATGTACATTATCATTATTATTATTATTATTATTATTATTATTATTATTATTATTATTTCCTCCAGTTTTTTAATTAATGAAAGATAAAGATTTTAAAGTTTTTGTGGGTTTTGCATGAAATTGTAGGTAACTTAATGGTAGTTTTGATAGCCGAATTCCTCGGATTACTGGGTATTTAAGTATACAAATGTTGGCAAAAACAAGAAAATATGACTTCTTCCCGTTAAATTTAAGATGCTGAATTTTAATCTGCATTATGGTACTGGACAGCAACAATGTTTGACACGCAAACGTTCATACAAAACACCACTTTCCTTTTTCCAAGAACACAAATTTAAATGTATTTTGTAAGCAGAAACTAAACACATTCTTTGGAATTACTGTAGGTAAAGGATAGATCTGATATGGGTAAAAATATACATAGAATCCTTCAACACAACAGTTAAGTTTCTATCAGAGTAAGCTATATTCAGAATGGGTCTAAACAGACAAAGTGGTTTTGTAGTCTAATATAGGAGAATCGCTGGTAGGTCTCTGCTAATAATAATTCTGTTAAACAATGGTTTTAAAGGTCCTTTACGTCATGTGATACCAGAGAAAAAGACAATGAATAAGGAATATAAACTAAAACTTATTCATAAAGTATTATACCCTGCTGAATGCATCTGCAGTCCATACAATGCAAAATAAAGAAATGCTGAGTAAAGCAACTGAACTGTGGTTTAATAACAGCATTTCTTTGAATTAAGCAATATTAATGACGTATGAAACCGTTTTGGGTTATGCAGATAGCATGCACTGCAGTCATGCGCTGAGTTGAAGGTCCAAAAGATGAAAGTATATGTTTATACCTTCACTCTCCATGTTAATTTCTAGAGATGAAAACATTATTCATTATATTCAATACATATCCATTTCTCCAGCATTAATGTAATATATCATTGTCATTTAAATTTGCGGCAAGCGTCGACTGGAAATTATGGTACCATCTAGATTCTAGAACATTAATAAACCAGCGCTTCTATAATGCTTTTGAGACGTCGCTCGTTCTCTCACATCAGCTTACTTTAAACCATTTTCCATATGGATTGGAATTGTCTAGCTCGATTGTAATGTTTTGGCCTGTCTATTAGTTCTTCTTTCTCCGTCTTCTTGATCACATAATCCCTTATGTACAGGCAGATTTACCACAAAACAAATTACTTCTTCTGGGATTTTCACTAATCTTAATGTTTGCATGGAATCATGAGCTTCTACGGTAACAGCCACAGTTGTTCGAATATTTAAACAATTATTCTTGTGTGCTATTTACAGCCCTCAAAACCGACGCCGCCGTTTTTGAAATCTGGAAGTTTGACTTAGTTTATCTATGCTGGTCTAAATGTTTGACATGCACTTTACGGTGCAGAAATTTGTGTTTTTGCAAGGAGAACACTCCTTAAGAGTTTCCTGAAATTATATATTCTATAGATTCTAAGACACAGATCTCCATATTTCTATAGATTCTAGGACATAGACCTCCACATTTCTATAGATTCTTGGATACAGACCTCCATATTTCTATAGATTCTAGGATACAGACCTCCATATTTCTATAGATTCTAGGATACAGACCTCCATATTTCTACAGATTCTATGATAAAGTAAACTGTAAATTTTGATAATATAATATTTGCACTTTCAAATTAGATTTAGGAAATAAGAGAATGCCTTTTACAAGACATGCAATGCAAAGCACTGTGTAAAATGCTGTGTGCAGTGTTGGAGTGGAGTCTGGAGCCACCAGTCTAAGGTCTGGGGTCTGGGGAGAATTAATCTATTCCAAATAAGTGTTTGTTTGTTGTTATTTACATGTGTTTACGTCTAAGTTTGTAATTATAACAGTCTCTGTAGCCCAATATCCCCAGAAACGATTAAGCAGAAAGAAACGATACCGATCACAGGTAGAATATAGTAAAGGATTTTGTAACAGCTTCTGTTACCATTTTATTATTGTACTAAGAGTTGTGTACCTGTATTATAGGAAGGAATAATGGCGCACATTTGAATTTCTGTCAGAATATTTAAAACTGAGTCAGCAAATTTGAACTTGTGTCAGCATATGTGATATAGCACAATAGGTGCTAGACTGGAGTACCGTAAGAAGCGATAAGGAGTATATGGGCATTTCACAGCATCTACCGCCAAGGCAGAATGTTTGACAATGAGTTCTCAGATGAACCTGTTGCGCAAAGTGACATCAAACATAACAGAGAGGGAGAGGCCAAGTACTCTGCCGCTATATTCTTATATTTAAAGTTTTAAAAAATCCAGACACAGTAAGAAGGACACGGGGAATTATGTCAATATTCATGGAATGGTTATAAATGGGTCCTTGTGCGGAGAAATCCAAATTATCACTACCCCTGTTTAATTAGACACTTTCCTTTGCCTGCCTGGTCACTTTAATGAAACCGAATGATATGTACTGTGAACCAGATACTCTTAACAGCAACCACAGAGGTAATCCATATTTAACGGACGATCACTATGACTACATCATTGGATCTTCAAAAGAGTTTGCTGCCAGCTGCAAAGTGTTGAATTCACAGCGTAAAGACATTGAACAAAATGATGTAAGAAATCGAATAACATAAACTTCTGAACCGTGCACTAATTGCTCTTGTTCCCAGTTGCAGCAAAAATTTCAGAACTTTCGGTGTTTTTCAAAACCGTTCACTGCTATTACTATTAAAATTTACTTACCTCCGACACTAAAAAGCATGACAACGTACATAACTATGTACCTCCAAAGCAGAAGATTTAACAACGGAAGTGCTCCGCTAAGCATAGACAAATTTAAGTTTTGCAAAAAAGCCCCCCTCCCCCAATTTATTATTAAGATTTTACTTAGTTTAGCTTTCATTTAAGATATATATTAGATTGGTCCTAACAAATAATGAAAATAAATAAACCCAGTAAAAGAGCCAAGTGTTTTAAACTATTTTGTTACCTTTTAATATACACACGTGTCCACCAAGTTGGTTGAATTAGGGATTACCTCCAGAATTGGGTAGGAAATCGCCAGACAGCGCTTACTAAGCAGCACTGATAAACCAGAGAAGAGACATTTCACAATGCAAATCATCTAAATCATCAACACCAGCCAAAAAACCATTTCAATTTCACTCTTTCAAACTATGGTCTCCAGATTGTTTTAATAACAAGTACATGTGGTGGAATTTTCAATATTAATGCTACAGAGATTTAAATCCGTTGCTTAAATCTGAGGATAACATTTATAAACATTTGTCAACATAAAGGTAGACGTATCAACGCGGCTCAATTGACTTTGACTGAAATTTAGAAGAATGACATCTTGTTGCAATGTTGTTGAGACGTTTTCATCGCTGGGGCAGAAGCAGGGAATTGTATTTATGTTTGCATTTTAGATATTCTTGCAAATTTACAAGTAGAAAATAAAATATAATGGAACCATATCGCTTAGAATTTTATTGTTAAAAATAAATGATTGTTAAATGATTATAATAAATCTAACCCGCACGTTAGAGAGATATTGCATCTCGGTATTTTGTAAAAATTAAACAGTGCTTAAATTATCACGATAAAACTAAAACATCAATAATTTCTTGTAATGAAGACTTAAAAATAAAGTTTGAAAGTACAGTAAATTAATGATATTTCTGTATATTTGAATGTATTAAGTTACTGTCAGTATATTAAATTTGCCCTGAAATTTGCTTCAAAGTGGAGTGCATATTCAGTCAGTAGGGTATAAGAAAATGGCCTACGTACTGGTCCAAAACCTATGTTTCCATTTGAAAAATATAAAAATATCCACTTGTTGACTGCAATTTAAATCCATTCATGTATCCAATACAAAACGTTTTCAAAATCTAAAGAATAAATCACTGCACAGCGTCTATTTGGGCCTAGCCACGTCTCGTGTTTTATTTCCGGTTCATTCATATCATTCATAAACTTTAAAAATGCCTGATGTTATGTATATTTAATTTAATTGTTTGTTAGTTAGGTTTTTATTATATATTTTTTTTATTCCATTACATGCTATTGTAATGTAACATTAGATGTTGGATTTGACTTTGTTCAAAACTGAGTTCATTTCTGTTTGACCCAAATTGATTTATTTTTAATTCTGTGTAAACAACTAATACATAGCTAAATTTTTCTCTGTGTGTATGGGTTTAAAATCAGTATTATTATAAATAGAAGTAAATATGTTTATTTGGGTCTAGGTCTTGGTTTTGGAATTTCCTAAGTGTATTTTATATAATCCAGGTACTGGTTTTATTTGTAAGCATTAGGATCATTCTAGAAGGTTATTTTCCATTAGGTAATTTTTTTTTTTTATTTTATTTTTTTTTTTTTTATTATTATTATATAGAAAATGCTAATTGTGACCTGTGTCAAGTAGAGAACTATATAATCTTGTAACTGAG
>JAECUM010023161.1:0-10000 GCA_016617855.1 Megalonaias nervosa | reverse complement strand
TTACTGAGTTGAGAAGAAGTGGTCATAAATATGTGATGAACCAAACCGGTCCCATTGTTATCCAGCAGTTTATATAAATATATGTATGGACCGAACAGGTCCCATTGTTATCCAGCAGTACATATAAATATATGTATGGACCGAACAGGTCCCATTGTTATCCAGCAGTACAGACATTTATTTATTTATTGTCTTATTTTTGTGATTTATTTGTTTCTTTAAAAATTTGTTAACAATGTATTTATCCATTTGTTTATTCCTTAATCAAATGTGTGATATTCATGCGACTGATGTAAGCTTCATTTCTCAATATTTTTAAACATTTCCCAGTTGTTTTTCTTGAAGGCACGACAAGCTTGTATTCTTCTTTGAATGATAGGTTGCCTTGCTTATTTGCTTAATTGGCAATATTGACGGTCGGACTCTGTCCCGATTTCTTTAGTGTTAGGGACATTGGTTTCGAATAAGCAGCTTTTCTGTAGTAACTTGTTATGGAACTACACCTTGCTATCGATGTCTCTATTCATCACACTAACCAAAGGCAATTTGCAAACCATCAGCTGTCAAATTAGAGCCAATACAGAACATAAACTAGAAACAATTTAGACTATAGTAAATGGTCAAAATATTTTATGCAGATATCCAGCAGGCAGTCAACTTTATAACTTTTATTTACGGATAATATTAACCTAACAATCTTGTGCAATGCTATTTTAACCTTTGAAATAGAACTTTCATTTGGCAATGCAGGATTTAGTAACTTATTGTAACTTAAAATGTATTAAACAATGCCTAAAATCTCTGAATTCTATTTGTTGTATTCGTTTGTTATATCTTTAAGCAATAAGATTAAACAAACTTTCCTCGGCTAACTTATCACTAACATGCTCTATTTCACCATCTAAGTCACAAGCATGCGGAGTACTTGGGCATTTGGCAGCGTTCAGTCATTACAGTTGATCAGAGTGTGTGAAGACATCAGAACCGTTGAGACAAAAAGCCAGCTGAGATAAATAACCTAGAATTCAATATCTTTATTGTGCTACATTGCTTTCGTTAAGATTATCCCAGTAATATAATAGGCAAAAGTACGCTGCTAATCGAACGCCGCCATCCGGACAGAAACACATTCAACTTAATGTACGTTTAAGCAATACATTTCAAGAAATGCAGTTGATAGATAGATAGATAGATATGTAGGTAGATATGTAGGTTCGTAACGCAGCACATACACCATCGGACACGTCAACCAATGATTTTATTCAGCTGAGGTTTGAAGCTAATGCTGAAAAGCCCGAAAGGATCCAAATGTCTGTGTCCAGCAAAAGATTAGCACGGCAAAACCTTCCGATATCTCGACTAGTGACGTTTTAGCCCAGACTAAATTCGGTGCATGTGTAACTGAAGGAACAAAAACCAAAATAAAAAATCTATTAAGTAAAAACAATGCCACCTATGTATGTTTGCACAAATAAGTGTGTGCCCCCATTGCAGTAAAGTTTATCACATGCTCTCATTGTAAATTTTTAAAAGCCTAATAAAAGCATTTCCAGCAAATGAAAAAGCCTGAAATATGCGTTTAAATACTTATTCAGTCTGTTTCATCTCTAATTAAATGACAACTGGATACAATTCTAATATTTCCACTTGAAAATGTATATATGATAAAATCGTGTGGTGCATATATGTTGTGAAAACATCATTACCAGTTAATGGATTCCTACCAAATCATTAATAGGCGCAGGAGTTAGTCGTACTTAGATTGACATGTAACATTATTTGCCAGTAGATAAATAGATAAAATTCTGATTGGATATTGTTACCTTTTTTGTTGTTTAACCAGTATATAGGGGATCAATCCAATACAAAGCGTTTGATTTGATGAATTCAGCAATCTGCATTCCCAGTTCAGTAATAATTATTCTTGTCCAATGTTTTAGCATCCTCTGAAGTTTGACAAATAAATAGCAAGTTGATGGATAATTGATCGACTAATAACTGATTCACCGATCTGTCACAGGGTGATAGATTACTTAGTTGCTACTAGATTTGTATTTCTAGCGCCATGTATTAATTCCTGGAGGTGGAAAAGTTGAAATATGCTAAATTTAGTATCAATGGTAATTATAAGAAGGAATTAATTTATTAATACATTTAACCATTCTTATTATGCTGCATCCCACGGTCTTAGATATGTGAAGTTAAAACATCAGCATTGTTGACCCAATGTCCCCAGATGTTTCGTACTGATTCGATAACAATGATCGGATGCCTTTTCATAATTGGTATACTACCCAAATCCTTCAGTTATGTAATTGTTAATTTATGTTCTATCGTATACGTAGGGAAGCTTTACATTGTGTTGAGCCATAGTTACTTGAATGGCCTCAAAATAGTTATACTAAACACAAAATCGATCATTATTCTTATTATGCTGCATCCCACGGTCTTAGATATGTGAAGTTAAAACATCAGCATTGTTGACCCAATGTCCCCAGATGTTTCGTACTGATTCGATAACAATGATCGGATGCCTTTTCATAATTGGTATACTACCCAAATCCTTCAGTTATGTAATTGTTAATTTATGTTCTATCGTATACGTAGGGAAGCTTTACATTGTGTTGAGCCATAGTTACTTGAATGGCCTCAAAATAGTTATACTAAACACAAAATCGATCAAAATGCTTTGGGTGTGTTGCTTTGATTTGGTTTTGTTTCAACTTATGTGGTTTTTAATGAGTCATAATTTTACAAAATATTCAACACGAATCGAAACTAAGGAGTTCTTAATAAACGTACACAAATTAGATGAACCACTTTATTTTCGGCACTATTGACTTGAGAAAAGAATGCAAAATTAGTTTCAGTATGCACTTGTTGAAACTGAACCCTTGGACATTGTTATGTACGTTTAATTTGTATTGCGTAATTGATCTTTGTCCAAATTGAGGGTAGGACTTTGGGCCTAAATATCTAATATCATGAAGAGTAAATATGTATACTTGGTTTTTAGTTCTTGATACTTGATTCTGACCCTAGAAGATTCCAGAAACGAATTTTGCTTACATTTTGATGGATGTTTCCATTAAGATGACAGGTCTTGTGGGGATCTATATAAGATCGTAAGAGTTATTTTGTAAGCAACATATTACATAGCCAATATATGTCAATCATTTGCAGATTATATCTGAAGATAATTATCACTTTTAGGTAAATATATTTACGTGGCCTTGGAAGTTTCTAGAAAGTGATCTTGTCTATGAATTGTGAGAATGAACCTCATCCTAGTTTTGTTATTGTATTTTAGAATTTTATATTAATGTTGTTTACTTCAGAATTATTTATTCCTATCTTTAACTTCAGTTTTATAAAGATCTAATTTGAGATAATTCTTTTATTTAAATTATTCGTTGGAATTATAACGTGCTTATTGAATTTCGGATTAAATCACTGTTTGGAAAATATTGTGAATTCATTCAAGGACATTTTGGACTATATCATTTTGATACATCAAGATTGTTAGCACATCAACACTATTCTAGGATATTGGTACAGTAGCACATTCAAAGTTTGGAATTCTTTCGGGACACCACTGGAAATCATTCGGAACACTATACTTTGGGACTTGTCGAAGAAAGTTTAGGACTATTTGGGATTTAATTCACAAGACTGTAAGTTCTTTTAAATTTTCACTTTCTGTTCTAAGGAAATACATTATTTATTAAATATTACCAAATTTGTTGGTTTTCGCTCTTTCAATTACTTAGTTCAAGACCATAGAACCGTAACATCATCCCAAACAGAACCCTTCCATCATCCTAAAGAGGAGAAATCATTAAATTCTATAATCAACACTCCTGGGTGGCAAAACATAAATAATTTTGTCATGTTAAAGAAGTTATTTAGTATGTTGATCGTGATAGGTCTGTAAATTATTCAATCAGTTTAGTTCTAGCAGTTTCACAAAGTGTAGATTTAAACTGCAATTGGACAGCAGTGACTTTAGTGTAACTAATATTCAAAATTCGGAAATATTGGACAATCTGGACCATAAATTTTCGCACTTGCTGCTACAAACGACGAAAGAATCAAAACAAGTATTAAGTAAACATGAGCATTTGTTTCTAGGTGTTCGACCACGAAAAAAAGTCTACCATGACATTGAAATTTTAGAAGATATTCCAGTGAAACATCATCTTTACAGAGTGAATCCTCTAAAACAAGACTGTTTGTAAGAAGCAGTTCAATATTTGCTATAGAATGATTTCATTAAAACCAAGTGAAACCTAGTCAAAGTAAGTGACATTCAACATATATTATAGTGCTGAAACCAGATGAATCGTTTCGTATGTGTACTGATTGCAGAAAAGTAAACGTTGTAACCAAGACAGATTCATTTCCAATACTCAGAATCAATGACTGCATTGACATAATTGGACATGCAAAATATGTCACCAAGTTTGACCTTTTGAAGTGATTCTGGAAAATTCCATGTACGGAAAGAGCAAAGGAAATTTCAGTATTCTTAACTCAAGATGATTTTACCAATATAACTTAACTTCGTCCCGGATGAAAGGTTCCATTTGTACTTTCCAAAGTTTGTTTAACATGATAACATCTGGTATAGGTAATTGTGACGCTTACGTTGATGACGTCATAATCTATAACGACACAGTTCACTTGGAAATTATGTGGAAGTCCTTTGAGCGACTAAGTGACAAATCTGACAATTAATTAAAAGTGACCTTTGCCGTGCTTGTCTTTCATTTTTAGGATAGACGACGTGATCTTGATCAGCAACCGGCAAACAAAAACCCCTATGAAACTACTACGGTAGACACTATCGTTTATTATGATAATAATGTGCATGATACGGTTTTCAGTCAGGCCTAAATTATTGGCTACAGCTATACCACAAAACATAGTCTATGCTACTGTCAGTATATCTTTGCATTCAAGGTTATCGATTTTTACTGCACATTGTAGCAGAGAATATTTTTGGTATCATGACACTTGTCATGGTAGAGGTTATTTTGTACTCTTTATAGTAGTTCATATATATCTTATACTGAAGAATTGTCGCTGTATATATAAATATGCTGATAATATTTTGAAAGAATTTATAGAGATCTCTAATTACAGCATCATTCTTCCCCACAACTGGCATATAACAAAATTTGTAAAAACTTAAGTCCCTGTTTCTTTTGAATACATCATACAGGTTTATCAAAGGGGCACAAAAGATGTCATATACGTTTGTGGACACATATATTCGGAACATATTGATGAATTCATTAACGTAGGAACGATCTTTGTCAAGCTATTGGGCATAAGAAGATAAAAACTTTATTTAATATTGTAAGAAAAAAAAATGAAGCCCTGACATTGATTAAATCACTTCATCTGAAATGAGTGAATACTCTGATGATATGAGTGAAGTAATATTCTAGAAGTAATGAAGATCTCCAAGAGCAAATCAATTATATATTTGTTTTTGATATTTCTAAAACAACGGCATCTACATTCACTATTCAATACTGTATGTTTTACAAAATGACATACGATGATGCAAAAGTAGAACAGCTCGAGCACTTGAGGACATTTGCAACAGCTATTATCAGACACAAGAAACAAAAATTATAATTTACAATACTCTGGACATTTTGGGATACACACGTGGAACATCTATCCATCATAATCGAGTGGGTGTAATACTCAGTGATTGGTCATATGAGCTTATTTGTGCTGACTCTTTCTGAAAGGTATTGAATCTAACACCGCAAGGAAATTTTCACGATGAGGACCCTGAAATAAGCACTCTTATCAATTTGAAAATGGCCGATTTTCAATTATGTGTTACTATTGGCGGCCTCCATAAATTTTGATATAATGCTACTGGAGGCTTATTCTGAGATAAAACGGCGGAAAAAATCTATCGCTATTACGCCCAATCATATGCATCTTATACATATATTAAAAGTTCAGTGGCATTGTGATGCAATAAATGCGTATGCATGGGAAAATATTAACATTGTGGCATAACATGCAATTATCAATACTGAAAATCACATTTGCTGGTGTAAGGTTCTGGCATAGGTGCTCAATCATATCTTAAATGCGGAATCGGAGTCACATTTTATAATCAAGTTTGCTGGTAATGTGGGTCAGTTCTTGAATATTATCGCGAGGGCAAAGATTGGCGAAACCATCTACGACTGCACAAACACCTATGAATGCATAAACACCTGACGCTGTCGAAACAGATGCAGAAGAAAAAAAACAAAACGAAATAATTGCTAGGGTTGGAGCGATTGCAGTTTCTGATCTTGGTAGAGTACACAAATTAAAGTTAATTATTGACGGACTTTTTTCAAGAGAATGATTTACCCTTATATAAGCATGCCGACTGTGCATCATTTTAAACGAACCGTGCAACAGCGTGAAATACGAATACCACGCTGTATGCGAAAAGCGGACTCATGGTTGCACTAGATCAACTTGTTGTCCCAGAATATCGTACACCGGATGCTAATGCACTATCAACGTGCAATAACAGAAACAATTTGCACGTGAGCGTAATATACGAATTCCAAGGGGTGATAGAAGAGATGACATGCATGCATTATGAGGCATTTTTGAGGATGAATAAAATCGTCGTCATATTGCATCTGCTATTGCTACGTGGCTGCTGTAGTGAATTAGGACATTAGGTGGTAATTATCCTACACATGCAAGCCAGACAGAGACGCTCATCAACTGTTACCAAATATGATTCCTGGAATTATGTTGGCGTTACAACGCTCTGGTACCTCAGGAGTTAAGTCTGGGACTCGGTTGAGATTTTTCTTAAATCGCTTGAAGTTACGGCGAAATGGATCCGGCAAACAGCTGGGTGTGACATCATGCTACGTGTCTGCGGCATGATGTCCCAGTGTTAGACATAACTATAAACTGCCACACTGCAGACATCGTAGCGATATGGCTGAAACATTGTTAAAGCTAAGTTAAAAATCCAAATCACACACACACACACACACACACACACACACACACACACACACACACACACACACACACACACACACACACACATGATCATGACCGGCGATAATACTCGATGAGTTTTCCGCATCCACTTATTGTTGGATCTGTGAAGGAGCTTTTAGCTCGTCAAGTGAAAACATTCGTGATCTCTGTCCCATCACTGGCGTGAACAGAAGAGGGGCCCACGTTGTATGTAATTTACAATTACGAAATCACCAATGTAGTGTTTCATAATCTGCAATGGTATGAATGTCACCTAATAATGCAGGCAGGAGCATCATCATCAAAGGTACCAATAAGTGTTATTCCAAACAACATGTAAAAATAATGACTTTTAGGCGCAGAAAATTACAGTTCATCGATTCGAAACAGTTTCTGAATTGGTCTTTGGACAAGTTGCATGGTAATCTAGCAACATAAATCTTCAAATCGCTAATCGATATTGTGCCACTAACACTTACTTGTTAATGTAATAAAGGTGTGTATACGAGTACATAAGCGATTGGGACAAATTTACTGAAACTCAGTTTTCATAGATCGAAGCGTTTTATAAGGCATGTCCGCCAATAACTAAGCGCACGAAAACAATGTTTGGTCGGCATTTGATTGCCAAAACATGGGTGATTATCAAGATTTGTATTTGCGCACTGATGTGTTGTTGCTGGCTGATGTATTTGAAACATCTCGTGGCAATGACATGCACGTGTATAAGCTTGATCCCGCACATTACTTCTCATCACTAGGAATGACATGAAATTTGCTGTTGTCAAAACCAAAATCGAGCTTGAATTTCTCACCGATGTTGACCATCATCTGTTTATTGATCACTCACTTCGGCGTGGAATATAATTGATATGTGTGCGCAAACAATCCACAGACGGGTATAACCCCGCTGACACTGACAGTTGCATCAAGTAACACTTGCATCATATGTCTTGGCTACAGTGACCTTTATTGATGGGCAATGATGCAGCTATCACATGTCGAGAGATTTCAGTGGAATGATCCCACAGACGTTGATCTACAAAACGACTTGGAGTCAGCTGTGTCCGTAATAGTGAATAAAACAAACTTTGAATGCTCATCGCGGACCCAGCATTTGAAACCCGGATGATCTTTGATAGTGGGCTGTTGTTGCTACTGATAGCAAAAAGCAAAGCTGAAGTTGACAAAACTAATTTATGTTGGATCGTCTGTGATGGACTTGTCGAAGCTGCTCATGAACGAGTGTTATTATGACAAGGCGCGTTTCAAGATGCTTTATCGACACAGGACCTCTGCTGATGCCTATAAACATGAATGACGTTTATTAAGATATCGCAAGAGTACTCGCGAGCGAATTTGATAACAGCGACTATCCGAAAGAATACCCGTTGTTTACTAACGCCAATAAAAAGGTTGTTTGCAAATACAAAGACGAATGCTCGGATACACCAATAGATGAATATTTGGGACTTGGAAATAAAATGTACTCGATTGTATTAGGAGCCAAGAACATTTAAAAAACCTCCAAAGGTTCCACTTGTTATAGTACATACAGATTTCCGACAAGGTCATGTCGGCAACATGTAGCATCAACACGATTTACGGGTGCCTCACCAGGCTTTGGTTGGTTCATAGGATTAAAACGTATTTTAAGACCGAACTCGCAGTAATTTTATCCATGTCTATGTTTTCAACATGATATTTACTCCATGGTGTTGCTGGTAATTTTGTTAATGTAGCACCGCCATCATCGTCAACCCTTGTTTGAGTCTACGGATTTTCCTGCTGGAATAAGAAATTCCAATAAACGGGGACGTATTTGCTCCACATCAGACACAAGTTCCATTGATTTCGTATCTAACATTGGTTTTGCAGTACGTGATTTTCTGTGACATTAACTAATCTTGATGGCAAAATCGATAAAGCATTTTTCTGGTGTCTTTATGCAAAATGAACTTGCATCGATGGTGCCACGCTCACGCGAAACCAATATTGTCAACCTGAATTTGACAACAGGACCTGGCACTCAGTGGGTTGCAAAGGTTGTGACACCTCGACATAGTTTGTAATTCAGCTCATATCAACTTGCATCAACAGTTGAAGTTGTTAGTATTTAATTCGACTCGGAAAAGCCTGGTACGGCTATTTAATTCGACTCTACCGTTGCAAACTCGGCTTGATGATCATTTTATTCCACCTGTCGATTAATATCTTAGCTTGAGTGGTGTTACTAGACTCGTATACACTCAAATATAATTTTGCATAGAGTCAAATAGAAAATGAAAATTTTAGCCTCTCTAATGTGCCAATACCATCAGGTGCTAAAACGCTCAGGGATTCATTCTACAACGAGGAAGTGGAATTCTCCGCTGCACCCACCCCAGTTATGTTCACCAGTGAATAGGTTACACCAACATTGACTTAATTGAGAAAATACAGATCTCGACTGTTATTTAGCCAAGACGCATTTCTTCGGGTAACAGTGTTTGAGCGACGACGAGAACAATCGTTTCATTTAGTGGTGTAATTGGTATAATTTTAAATGAAAAGAGTGCTAGACCCTCGGAATGCACAATCGGTTGAAATTTAAATGTTTCCTAAGCTGGTATTTTCTATGATTGCATGTAATTGGGCCAGTAAAATGGGTAATTGATTCAAAGTGCGTGTACGTATTGCACCTGATCAACGTCAACCTGGGGATCAACTGTACCATACAATTACATTATTAATAGAAAAACAATGACGTGTCTTCAATGTTACCGACGGGGAAAATATTCGAAGCGGATCTGCAAAATGAAATTGCGAAGAGGACCGCGCTCATTGTAAATATAAGCGTTCATGTCTTGTCACTAATGCAAAATGTGGAATGGCCACATCAGCAACTGTTGATCTGAATGTGGCTGGCAACATTAACCGTAATAGATGCACCAATCGGACTTGGTGTCGGAGCTATATCGATAATAACCAG
>JAECUM010023159.1:0-39301 GCA_016617855.1 Megalonaias nervosa | reverse complement strand
GGAGGAGGAAACGATGAAAACGGATAGTTTCAAAGCAAAATGAATGCCCTGTAAGGAAATGAACCATAACTTACTTCAAATAGATTGATCTTATTTGCTACATTGGCATCCTTTATAAGCCAGACACGGATTTTATTGTGTCTGCGCATCTTCATGACTGTTAATATTAGCAACTAAATTTAGCGGCCACACTTCAAGGAACACAGCTCTCTCTCTCTCTCTCTCTCCTCTCTCTGTCTCTCTCTCTCTCTCTCTCCTCTCTATATATATATATATATATATATATATATATATATATATATATATATATATATATAATCTTGCATTTGTTTTTTTGTTTGTTTAATTCCAAATGTCGGAAAATCACGTAATTAAGACAGAGTTTAACGTAACAAGACTGAAAATCGCTTTTAAAAGGGCAAAGCGTAGTCGTCCGTAGGGAATTCCTCGTCTAAAAATAGATCTTGAATTAGTTATACGGTCACGTGACACCGCTGAGCCTGGTCTGAAGTGTGAGTAGGTCGGTAACGTATGTTGATGCCTTCACGGTAATGTTTATTGTAATAAGAACACATTTACTGCTGCTGTCGAAGGGATCAAGCAGTTTTATTGTACAGTAATGTCTTTTCCTAGGTTTGATCCGTTATTTTAGAGAAATATATAAAGCCAGTCATTTATTGTGTAGTGCGATCATCTACTTTGTGTTATCAAGTGAAAGTTCACACTGTAACATTATCTCTGTCTCGTACAGTGTTACATATTTCCAGCAATCGTAATTGCTTTGACAAAGTAGCTCAGACTCTTTATCGCTTCATCGCAGTTTCCTATACACCGTTACATGTATGGTCATGCACTGTCGTGTGTACATTCACAGTACAGTGATAGTTATGGCCAACATTTTATGCTAAACTGAAGTCTTGATAATCCAAGTATTTGGAGTATGTACTGTGTAGGCGAAGCAAGGCGATACACGTCATTCAGAATAATATCCTGTCCGTTCATTCATAGCAAAGACCAACAAATTTGATTCCTGTTTATTTGGTTTTTGGTTTTAACAGTTAGAGATGCACGACCGTCAATAGGAAGAAAATGACAAAGTTTTCTTAATCATTTTCCGTTGACTTCAGAAGGTTTTGCTCCTTCACAAAGGCAATCTTTACTCGAAGTTCTATCGTCTAGTTGAGGAAAAATGAAGCGATAAACAACCGGATCTTACAAATTTGATCGAGTGTAAGGCTGAGCAAGAGGATTCTTTAAAGACCCTTGACAACTTTATACATACCGAGGGGAGTGCATCGTATCAAATTTATCATATGGAATATAATCTTGACAAACTACATATGAGCATATATGTTTAGGGATATCTGAAAAGAGTTGATTGTAACATTCTATTTTCTGATATTTAAAGTCTTAATTATTGATTTTCAGACTTTGGAGATATAGAAAAGAATCAAGTTAGTAGCAAACTTTCAGGGCATCCGATTGATAGATTTCAAATTAGAAAATCTCTTTTTGTCTCTTTTTTAAATATCGTAAGTGACTACACCTAAAATATATCCGAAACGCAAATAAACATTAAATGTAGTCGAATAATCGGGTTCTTGAAATTTAAGAGCATATTTGGTACTTTTGGCAAAATATATGAACATTTGCAGAGACTTGGTTATTACGCTGGGTACTCCGTCACCAGCCGAAAGGGCAAATAAATAACTTCTATATTGTCAGGGTGAGCAGGCAGCCTTAGAAAATGGTGATTAGTAAGCTACGATCGTTGCCGATGTATTAAAAACCTCATGGTACATTGTTTAACTATTTCTTTCTATTCAAGTGTCACGCATTCAGGATTATCGAAAATTATCAATATTATTATAAAAGCATGTAATTGTTTATTTCTTGAACCTATCTTCCAAGGGATGTACGTGCACCAAGCGTATTCTGCCGGGACTGAGTTTCATTAAGATAAATCTTGAACCAAGTCACGACATTTGATTCGTCAATTTTTAAGTCAGACTTAAATTACAATCCAATCAGATCACTTAACTCTATACTTAAATTTAAGTAGACTTAAATGAGATTCAGGCCAGATCTTTTATAGCCCAAAAATTGCGTGAGCAACATATAGTGGCAATATCTTACGATAAATTGAAATGGTCTTGATGTAATGTCTCATGACCTTTGAGCTAATTCAGTCTTTCGTTTTGTCTGAGTTCACAGTGTGACATTTAGTCAACAACCGCACTAGTCGAGCCACGAAACATGGCTTGCTTACATCAATAAAAATCTATTTCACGGAAATACTTTTAAACTCGCAGAAATTGTTTTTAGGTGCTACACCCTGGGAGAAAGAAATAAGTGTCATACTCATCTAAAGCCAAAAAAGAAATTAAACAACAACAACAACTAAAAGAATATTAATATCATCTCTATATTTCTCGGTGTGAATAAGATTGAACGTGACAGTCCTGTCATTCGTGCTCAGGTCATAACATTTCAGCGCATTAATTTATCGACATATAAGAAATATGTCTTTTTCATGTAGTTAAACGTCTTTGAAGGTGTCAACAAAATATTCTTGGATTCCAACTTCCTTAATTGTCCTCAATGAAACATTGAAGGTTGTTCTCTATGATGTCCTCAATGAAACATCGAAGGATGTCCTCTATGATGTCCTCAATGAAACATTGAATGTTGTTCCCTATGATGTCCTCAATGAAACATTGAAGGATATACTCAAACGTCAGAGTCTTTAAGATATAAAAATCTTGAATTTGTGGAATTAGTGGACTGGCGACGCGTTAGAAAGTTGCAACTGTTCGTATCTTAGAATGTCAAAATTTACTGACATAAAATATGGATGTTCTCTGAGGAATAGAATATTTGAAAACCTTATGATAATTCTAGATAAACTATTGATGTAGAGGTCGTTCGTCTTCGGTAATACAAAAGGAAGACACACCAGATACCTCAATTATAAATAGAAAACTACATATTTGTGGAGAATCCAAGCTAGATGAGTATTTTACGTAATTTTCCGCTGGCAACTGCGTTACACTACCGCAGATAACTATCAAAGTCCATCTTTGAGCAAAGTAAACAAATATCGTAATTTTCACCTGGTATGCACCGCCCCAATGTGAAGCTAGCAACCAGTCACTGCAGTTCAGGGATGTAGGGTGTGGCAGTGTCAAAACTAGTCGTTTCAGGAATTCCTTCACGATTCTGCTAAAGACGTCACGCATTAACCAATCGGGAGACGGAAGTACTATTTACCGGACTATGATATTGGCTTGCTAATTTAGGCCGGTACTATCCAGCTATCGTTTAAGCAGTGACTTCACTTACGACGCTCCAGTACCGTTTTAACTTCATCGGTCTTTCCTCGATGGACAATTAAAGTTCTGGATTAAATAATATGTTGGTGTAGCCACTGTAGAGCTTTCCTGTATATTAACTTGCTTAATTTAAATAAATGTTAATGCTTTTATAATGTATAGGGCCCGGACACAAGTTCAAGAAAGCATTAACGTTTATATTATTTTTCATTGAACTGACAGAAATTCTATCGTATACTTTCACTGAACTGACATAAATTTGATCGGATACTTGTGTATGAGTACTGTAGTCGCAAGTTTTCTTCGATGGGCAAAATCTTGTGTAAAATTCTCAAAACAAGTCATATGTAAGTAAAGCATCGACATGGAATTGAATATGTGTTAGTATTTTTCATTTCTATGTAATGAAACACGTCTTACTACAATTGTAAGAATAAACACACAGATCTTTATATCGTATAGATCTAATGTAGACCAGAACAATGTAACTGCTTTTGCTAATCAACATCATGTAGTTAGAGGACGCATATGCCAAATTCGTCAGGGTTGCTGAACAGTTGTATGAAAACAGATTATATCTCATCCATGCATATGCTTAACTAAGTGTGGTCAGAGTACGAGACGTATCTACAGTCTAACATAAATAATTTTATTTTTCCAACATCTGAATTTTTAGGGTTAAGACATATGTTACACATGCGCTTAAAGCTCGTATGTTGTTTATGTGCCTATTTAAAGTTTTACATGCATTCATCTACAAAAGTATACATAGATACATATATACATACATACATACATACATACATGCATGCATGCATACATACATACATATCTGCGCGTGAACGAAGACCTGTTTTTAGAGAAGTCCAACAGTGATGAATGCTATAGCTAAGGAATATAGACTGATCACTGTACAGATTTTGGACTTAATAAAACAAATTGTTCCACTTCTATAAGTAAAACGAACTGCAAATGTTAGTTCTTTTAAGCATATGATACGTAAAAATACAAAGGAGTGAATATTAACCAAATTAACCCCTCCACACAAACATACCTCAATTGTAAGGTAAAAACAAAAATGTCCATGAATGAGCGAACAAAATAAGATCATTGTAGCCCGTGTTCCTAACCTCATTTAACCTCTCACACACATTCATGAAAACCATTTGTTTTTTCTTTATGAATCTAAACAGGTTTTTCCAATGTTATGGTGTGTAGTCACCTCCGCCCAGTCTCTGCAGAGGGATAGTATAAAATGGGACAAAATCTCTGAGGAAAGGAACCTGACAAGGCTAAATCATCCACCTTTTGAATAGATTCGACATTATTCTGGAGGGAGAAGAAATAAAGATTTTGTTTACATTTTATACTATATCTTTCACAGTCCTAAACTATTCTTCAAAGAGTACTTGCCGTTTTCACAATAGAATAGTTCCCGGAGTTTTCAAAATAACTAGAGAAGTTATAATGCTAGCTTCCTCTCTCTCTCTCTCTTACCTATGGCATTTCACAACGTAAATTACATGATGCCAGCCGCCATTGTTACAGCGTACTAAAATATGTCAGTTAACATTTTGGCCAAGGTTGATTTTCTTATTTATAAATATAGAACATAAATATTCAGATAACTTATATTTGTTTGAACTTTCCAATCACTCGTCATATATCAAAATTGTATAAATGTATCCAAATTTTAATATTTGAAAATTTATTTCTCAAAATACCTTCAACAGATCTTTCTGTTTGAGGAACAGTATGCATCCAACAGTGGAGACTCGTCTTTGTAGCTAAGCATCTCTGAAAGTAAGATTTTTCCTTTTATAGGTGTGTGGAACATATTTATCAGAACAGATGGAAAAAATCTCAAATGGATGGGGAGACATTAAATATAGCCATTACATGTACTCAGCTACTTACTTGAAAGCCTCGTGTTTCATATCAATAGAAGAGATCTGCTGAGATTCCATCGGCCCCAGAAGCTGCTTTTTTTTTGGTTTCAGTTGAAATATCTTTTTACACAAAAAGGGAAAATGAGTGGGGATATACTCTCTTTGCCGGTGTTTCAAAACCAGAGCACTGAACTAGATGCACTAAGTATTCATTTTACTATTGTAATATATATATATATATATATATATAGTATATATATATATATATATATATATATATATATATATATATAATCTCCCTCCTCTGTGTGTGTGTGTGTGTGTGTGTGTGTGTGCAGCAATTGTAAGAGAGGGGACACTAATGTTGTGATAATTTATCATCCAATCCAATTGCCAGTTTGTACACAAAACAATACGCGTTGGAATCGAAAAAACGACAGTTGCACACGTGATTCGTAAAATATGTATTTCAACAGATAACATATCTTTATCTTCGTGGAATGTGTTTGAAAAAAGAATTTACAGAATGTGCTTGTCACAAGTCAGATAAATGGAACAGCATAATTGAAAATCAGATAAACTTGAAAATATGCAGACACTCGTGTTCAAAATTTCGTAATGGAATCTGTCCCAGTATAAACAGGGCTGCAATTACCCTCACTTAGATAGTGTTTCTAACGTTACATGAAAACACTTCACATGATTTGTACAGGGTTAGTAATGCTTCAAATAAACCTTCCGTAGTACTGACGACTTGTGCCTCGTATGAAACAGCCATCCTGGGCAAGATGGGTGTTGCCGACATGGACGCTGTACGCATTAGACTAGAAGAGGAAACGGTAAGAGGCCAAGAGACATATTTTTAGAGATTGGCGTAGAGGTTCTGATACGACAGGTTGCAAATGAAAAGAGAGGATTTTCTCATATATCAAAAGACAAAAATGGTATATATATATATATATATATATATATATATATATATATATATATATATATATATATATATATATATATACAAAAATTAGTTTCAAACATTTTGCAGAAGCGGTAGATTGCAAGGGGTCATTGTTAAAGGTTTGTACAACTCATATATACCTCTATTGTTTGTTCCAGCATCGCTTTGATTGCATGCTTTCCAAAGTAACTACATACGATTCTGAACAGACAGTTGTGTTTGACAACGTCAAAATATATGCTGGAAACTGCTATCATTCCTATACTGAAAGATAAAAGGATGTGCCTTTTAAACAATGAAAGACAACGTTGAGGTATAAAGAGTATATCCAGAATTTGTGTTAGCGATTCGGACTCGGTAACTGTGATTACTGTAATGGCAAAGGTCAGGTGGACTGTTGCAAAGATATATCTGGCTCAACACAGACTATGCTTGGTGACAACAGGGCCACATTTGATGGTTTATCCTCTTATGTACCTTGGTAGTTGCACTTATAATGTATTTTAGGGGGTACTCACTTGTATCAGGTGAGACACAATCTCACCAGTCTGCGCTTCTGGTGCAACTGCAGTACTGATCCCATAAATTTGTCATGCCAATGATAGTAACTGAAATTTGCCATTTTGGTACTTATATGACTATTTAAAACATGTCTACACCTCTCTTGAGATAATCTCTTTTTGTTCCTTTGCTCTTTTCTGAAATATTGACATAGTTTTCACGCGTGTGTGCGTGCGTGCTTGAGTAAGTAAGTAAGTAAGTAAGTAACTAAGTAAGTAAGTAAGTAAGTAATAATAATAATAACCACAACAGCTACAATCATAGTGAGCAATTGCTGCTTCGGGAAATAAGAGCGCATGTGCACCTCTGTCAGCGCCTACAATCAATATGGCATTGTAGCCTTGATTAAATGAGTGGTTTTACACGTCCTTTGTTTTAAAACAAAATATTGACCTCTCTTTACCCTTCATGTTCTTTCAGTGAAAAGTAGCACAGGATGCTCTTTTCGAGCAGACTTAAAAAATTATAGAAAGAAACGGAAAATATAGCAAACAGAGAAGTGAACGACATAAATAAAGTTAATAAACTGTAAGCAATATTATCCAGTCTATCTTCGATTATGATTCTGCATATATATTAACCTGACACTTGAATATGTATTATTACGGCATCATTCCGATTCACTATCATCTTGTAGTGCATGATCTGAAATACGTTAATATATCGTCATTATTGAATGCATATATAGTTCGTCCACGTACATGTAACTGTGTTGGCACTTAAAATGTACAAGTACATAATTTAGTTAATTGGTAACAGGTCCAGTAGCTCTGTGGAAACCATTCCTAGGAGAAAATGCACAAAGTCAGTAGCAGATAGTGAGTCAAGGTACACTGACACATAGACGCTAAACTAGTCAAAAGCTTAATTCCAAACACCTCTTGGTCACGAGTTATAGAAACAGAACGAACTACAATCAGATCTAAAATGTTGTGCAACACATATAATAGACTTAGCACATCGATGGCACTAGCTTTCGTCTATATAGTGTTACGTGTCTAGGCTAGTACAAAAGTAACAAAGAAAAGAGTGAAGCCAACAAGCTTTATAAATTTAACAAAATAATTTATTTCCTAGAAACCAAGGTAAAAATATGAAAAAGGACTTACGGTTTGTGAATCTAATCCAAAAATTAATCCTAGAATTTAAAAATATAAGTTCTATCACTAAAAAGTTCTAATTGAATCAAAGTTTGAATCTCGATGAAGTTCCAAGATGGAAGGCGATGACGTCTTCTATAACCTGTTCTGTGTTGTCGTGTTCCTGAAGTAACCATATCGTTTCTTACACATGGTTTTTCACCTTCGAGGCATACTACCAAATCAAACACATCTCTATCTAGCTTACTAAGAACTGAATAACCCGGCCATAAATAGAGCCAACGTTTTAATTCTGTATTCTGCCCAAGTGATAGGTCTAAAGTTCCTTTTGCAGTGGCAAAAATAAATTTTCTGAGCTCTGTAAGTCCATGCTAGTCATGATTCCGATCTACGAACAGTTTATGAAGAAACTCATCATTCGGCAGTTGCCTTTTTATTTTCGCGTATTCATGCACTTCTTGAGGATAGCAAGGTATCTCTGGGGGCCCCCAGTGGCCGAGTGGTCTAAAGCGCCCACCGTTTCGGATCACTGCCATCTCGTGGGTTCGAGTCTCGGATTGGGCCAATGTGGGCATGTGAGAAAGCTTGCCAGTAGCTTCTCGTGGGTCGGTGGTTCTTTCCGGGGTTTTCCCGGGTTCTTCCTCCACCATTTGTACTGGCCGCCATGTATAGCCTATCTTGTGCTGAAAAATGGTGTTAAACCCTACACCAACAACAGCAAGGTATCTCTGACTGTGTGTTCGAGTCGCGGTCCATGGTTTTACCACATCTCTCAATCCCACAAGTAGGTTCATTTGAATCATTGTGTACACTACCTACTAACTAAGCCCTGCTATCCGAATCATCTGTATGCGTCATTTTCACTGTTGAGAGCAAAATATAAGGCCTTAAGCTATTAATTACTTTATATTTTGTAAATTGTATTAATTACTTTAAATATTTCCGACAAGGAATTCACACTACAGCAATTGATTAATATTTTTCTGACTTTTTATTAAACACATACTTTATATGTGTTATCGAATTACTCACAAACAGTATGCTAATTAATACTTGACTGATGATGATTGACCCTTGACTGATGATGATTGACACTTGACTGATGATAAAACTGAATAATGAACTGGCACTGTGCTAGAACTAGCGTACTTTATTCATGCAGTATATTGCGTATGCATGAAAGCAATCTTCAAATATTTAAAATCAGAATGGTAAATAATGATTGCAATCAGTGACACCATCTTCACGTACGTGTACAGCTTTCATACTTCTTTAATCAGTTTAAAAGTCAACTCATTTCTTCTTAGGTCGCATCTACAGAGCCACCATTGTCAAAGACTACTGCATAAATAAAACTTACTGAAAAGTTGGACAGAGTAGAACAGTTGATTTGATTTCTACAGAGAAAGGATTGCAATACCATGGACATTTCCCGAAAAGTCTATATTTTATCACATTTCTATATAGAATTCCACATACTATAGGTAAAATCTTTAAAATCTCCACGAGTAGTGATCAGAAAAAATGTTTTTAAGCCTTTTCTTAAAACAATAAACGAGCAAAATTCAAACAATAGGGTAAAAAAAACCCATACAAGCAAAGAAACAGACCCCCCCCCGCCACCCACCCAAAAAAGGAAACAACATGAAGTGTCCTAGAACTTACATTGTATACACAATAATATATTTAAAATTCTATGCGTTCAGTTTTACCTTCTTTAAGAGGAGGAAGAATAAACGAACAGATACATGCTGCTACTTTTGATTGTAATAATATTCGTTTAGAACGTTCTCAAATATTTCGTACCAAATTAATCAAGGATGTCAAATATGAGGGTTGTTCTAGTCTTCTAATAGGCTGATGCGTATATATTTGTAATAAAAGATCCGGTGTACGCCGTTTGCATTTAGTTGTGAGTATTTTAAATGTATCACCAAAATATTCATGAATTTCCACTCGCTTAACTGGGACTTTAACTTCTTGAAAAGAAAGATACTTTTACTGTATTTCTGCATAGTATTACCGTATTGAGGCATCAATAAATGCACTGCAACTAAGAAAGACCTTTGACATTTAAATTTTACCAACACTCAGTACAAATTGGTGTAAAAAATAGTTTAAGATATATCATGGTAAAGTGTAACATTTTTTGGTCAAATGGAAGAAAGAAGGGAATGTACTTAGGTAAAGAAAAGAGATGATTGGGAGTAAATTTAGTTTCCATTGCTATGTCGCATATTTTAGCCATTGAGGTCTCTACTATGACAACGTTATAAGGAATATATTTGTTTGAATATTCCATCCCTGGAAATTGAATTACCAGTTTTTCAAAAATGATTCATACAGATAGGAAAATACGTGTTTTTGTTTTTAATACATGAACAAAGTTATAGCATTTCAAAATAAGGAAATGGAAATATCTGCATTTAAGACTTAGTCGTCTATAGAATTTAAATGTGTTTTCTAGTAACTGTCATAGCGTGGACCATTCATGTTTTAAAGGGTTTGAAAGGGTTAATATTGGGTAATAATTGTAACAAAATTAAAATGAGGTTAATTACTGAATGCAGTCTTATTGGTGGATAAATACTCTTTGAAATTTCTTGTCTATTCGGAATATTCCATCCCTGGAAATTGAATTACCAATTTTTCAATGTTACTTCTGGATTTTCTACGAAGGACATGACTACTCTCTGTTCTTTTGATTCACATTCTATAACAGTAATTCACCATCCATAATAGTATCGGATATGAATTTTCTCGAACAGACTTTGACATACTAAATGGAGTGTTCTTGAAGGAACTTATTTGTCTTAAGGAGTTTTTGTCCTCAGAAAGAGATGAAAGGATGGTCTAAAAATTCAGAATTTTCAGATTATACATTTTTGTACTTATGAAGTTATTGAAACGGCAATGTTATTAAATGTTACATCTGATCATGTCTCAGAATATCAAAATGAACCGAACTTAAATAAAAATCTTCTCCGAAGAATCGATGTTACGATAACCTTATGATAATTCCTAAAGAGTTATTGATGCTGATTATAAAGATTTTATTCCCTGTTGAAGAGAGAAGGAAGACACTTCAGTTACTTAAATTGAATATGCTACATTCCGATGGGTGTGCGAGCCCATATGACTACGAAGCACCATGTTTGAGCAAAGTACAAAACATTTTCGTACTTTTTATCAGTTATGAGTCGCGCCGAGGGGAAGCTTCCAATCAATTACTGCAGGTTGGGTGCTGGTTGGGAGGGTCAGTGTCCAAACCAGCCGATAAAGGGGTCATGTCACGGTTGTGCGATTGACGTCACGTTCTCGGCAACTGGGAGAAAGAGATTTTACTAGTTACTACAAATGTTCCAGTTCCATTTTAACTTCATTCGCTTTTCCTTACTGCCGAAGACGAACTACGATTTAATAGTATGTCGGCGTTCCTACCATTACGCTTATCTCAATCTTAAATTGTTATTTTACATCTCGTTTAATTTTGCATAAACCAAAAGGATCGGACACGAGTTTTAGCAACAGTTTCTCTTCTTCTAAACTTAAATTTTATTGTATTAACATTTGATTTGATAAAAATATACCTATGCTTGTTTATGTGTCCTTAATTTGAAGAGAAAAATTCTAAAAAAACAACAAGTTACACTGAAGTAAAGCAATCATTCGGTTTAATTTGTAGGAAATGAAAATGCTTGGCATCATCTTTGAAGTACAAATATATAAATTTCAATATCGAATTGACCTAATACCAAATAGGAAAAAGTAACCACATTGCCCAATTAGCATCATGTACACTGAGGAGATATATACCCATTTCATTGTACTTACCAAACATTTGCAGGAAAACACGTTCTATTTCATGCATGCGGATGCGTAAATAATCTAAAGTCAACAGTTTTTGTGCATGATGTATCAGCCAACCAATCTGAATAATTGAATTTGTCCGTCATCTGAAACGTTGAGGTTTAAGCGCATATGCGTATCTTCTTAATGAACCTATCGCTAGTTTTACATTCATTCATCTATGAAAGAAAAGTTCACATACACACACACACATGACGAACGAAACTTGACAAGAAAGAAATTTGTCAAGGCCATATCATCCACCGTATGGACAGATCCACCCTTGTTCTCGCCAGAGAACAAATAATCGTTTTCTTTAAATTGTATATATATTTTACTATCCTCACCTCTTCGTAATTGAGTACTTGCAGTTTTCGCAACAGATTAGTACAAGGAGGTTCAATAGTAACGAGACTGCCACCTCTGCAATTATGATACGTACCAACCACAATAGTCAGAGCGTGTAGAAATCAACCAATTAACATTTTTACAAGGACATTTTTCTGCCTCATTAATACTGTACATAGCTATTTCAATAACTGACTATAGGTATGCACTTGCAGAAGTACTTGTTATATGTCATAACAAGGATGTTGGCATTTCGAAAGCACCAGAAAACCATCAACAGTGGAAACATCTTTTTAGCTAAGCATCCAACAAATAAATACTTTTCCGCGTGAAAATGTGTATGTGTGTGACGTATTCATCAGGACAGATTCTTTGATTGGACAACCAAAAGCCGTAAAAAAAGGCCAAGGGGGAGAGTAGCATTAAGAAATGAGGATTTGAAACTATGACACCAGCAATAGTTTAGACGAAACGTTTCTCCCCCCTTCAATCTTTCCTCTGTTTTCAATCCTCTTTTACTCACTTAAAAGCATCCTAGTCAATATTAATCATTTGTAGAGACTGAATTGGTGGAACTGTTACGATCCCATCGGCATCAGAACATGCTCCTTTGATTTCATTTGCTTCCTTCTTTTACAAAAGATTGGAAATGGTGTGGAGATGTGGGGTATCCACGTTTTACCTTTATACAAATCCATTTCCCTGAAGTAGACGCATAATGTAATAATTTTACTATTATAATAGTTAAAATCTCTATTGCTGATATATATGTGCAAAAATTGTACGTGAGAGGATTATAACTTTATGACAGCATATGTTTGGATGTAAATGGTGGTTTGCACACGAAACAATAAACCTTAAAAATCTACAAACCTACAAACAGGCAAAAAGCGGACAACCGAGTAGTAAATATATATTTAAAATATAATCCAGTGTTATCTTCTCTGAACGTTGTCGGGAAAAGAATTTAGAGACTGTGCTTTTAGCACATCAGAATAATGCAAGTAGCTAATCGAAAATCAGATAAATATACTAACCCACGTGTTCACCACGTGTTCAAAATCACGTACGTTAATTTGCCTCCAGTATAAATAGAGCAACATTTGACTACTTCTAAACACTGAACCTAACGTTACCATAAGAAAACTTCACAAGATCTGGAATGTTTCCAATACACGTTCTAATAGTACTGACGACTTCCATCGGAACAGCAATCCTGGGACATGTGGGGGTTAAGCAGATCTAGATGCTGTTCATATTCGATTAGAAGAGGAAAAAGCCAAGAGACTTCTTTTGGAGAATGACGTTGAGGTTCTGATGTTACAAGTTGAAGAGCTAAAAAGAGGAATGTCTCAAATTTCAAAAGAAAGGAATGGTATATACTTCTTATCTCTCTCTCTCTCTCTCTCTCTCTCTCTCTCTCTCTCTCTCTCTCTCTCTCTCTCTCTCTCTCTCTCTATATATATATATATATATATATATCTTTGTATTATCATATTTTCTGTAAGAAAAAGATTTATATAGTTGCGTATATACGGAATTTTCACGTTTCAGCGCCTACAATATATTGCCTATTTTTTAAACGTTTAGGACCACTTTTATTGACAATCATGAGTTATCTTACCACCATAATTGTAGATTGTACAAGGAGCCAATTTTCATTCTCTCGGGTCCATTTGTTTAGTGTTTCTTCAATACATCCATGCGAATAACTCTTTCTGATATTACAGATCAGAAACTCATTAAACAGTTTTTTTTTTGTGAACGATTTAGACTGTCATGCTTGCCAGCTAAAAAGCTACAATAAGGCAAATGTAAATTTGTTTCAGTTTTCCTGTTCATAGAAGCCATAAAGTAATTTCAGAAATTTTGCAGAAGCAATAGATTGCAAGAGGATTTGTTTTACTAAACTTTCGTATAATTCAAATATACCCGTGTCATCTGTTTCAGCTTTTTCAGGAAATGTGACCTCTCTTACTGCCAGCATTGCTATTACTGCTACGCTTTCCAAAGAGACTACACACTTTCCTGAGCAGACGGTGATTATTGACAACGTCAAGGTAAATGAAGGAAACTGCTATGATTCCTCTACTGGAAGATTCAGAGCTCCTTTCAATGGACTGTATATCTTATCTGTAACCATTCTGAAATGGAGAGACACGAATGTTAATTTATTTATCATGAAAGACAACGTTTAGGTAGGACGGGTATTTTCAGGAACTAGTCAAAGCGATTCGGGCTCAGTAACGGTGGTTACTGTAATGGAAAAGGGCCAGGTGGTCTATTGCAAGGAGATTCCTCGTGAAACACAGATTATGCAAGGAGAGAACTGGGCCTTTTTTACTGGTCTACTGCATACCCAAAATCACTAGATAAAGTATCCTTTTCAGCTAAAACTAGACATATCTGTTGCATAAAGGTTGAATAAATCCATCTTTGTAATTATTCGATCTGTAATGTTTACCTCTGTTCATAGATTTGCAATTTTGCTTACGTAATGCGATCCTTCCGATTATTCTTAGGTATTCGTGTTAATATCGCGCAGATATTCTCCTGAATGTTGTATTTGCTATAATGAAATATATGTTTCGTTTTCTTTGGTATTGCCGCAATCTGTATCTAATTACAGACGGCAAAAAGTTGTACAGAATATCTCGTCGTTGTCGGCGGGTGCTATATAAAATTCAGTTCCGGGTTAGTTGGAATCAATCCTTACAACCAAATTGTTAGAAATATATTCTTTGAAGTTGCAGATTTGAAAAAGTGAAACATTTTGTGAAGGTTACCTGTGAATCTTTGTAATTATCTACGCCTTGATAAATAATTCAGAAGCTAGATAGTTTTTTTTTTTTTAATAGAAAAAGTTATGACAGTATTTAGCCAGTCATTTAAATGGTAGAGATAATGGTGAGTGATTCACAGACGACATTCAATAAATGCAACAGCTTTGGAAAAATGATTTATAATATTTTGCATTTATTTGACATCCCGATTTCTACGGGATAAATACTGACATACTATATTAAGATTTTGATTTTCCTCAGGATCTCATGACAGATTCGGATAGCACCTTGTAGATACCGAGATGAAACATCGGTCAACTTTGTGGGGTCATCTCTGCTATTGTACGAATCTTCAATCGGACGAGATAAAATTTGTTCTGATAAAAGTGTGTGATGAAGGACTCACGGTACTAATTCGACTCCCATAGTAAACATATGGAAACACCATCATATTCAAAATTCAGTAACTTAAAATTTCTGGGTGCTGATGACCTATATTCCTCCATGCACAACTATTCTTGTTGCAAGCTTCTGTGCGGAGAACACCATATGAACCGCGGCATTTTTTTAAATCTATATGTGCATGAAACACATGTTATTGATTCTGCACCAAATGAATCAGGTGATACTTTCATTATTGAGTACTCCTAAGTCAAGTCTGTAAAAATACTAAAATTGCATCAGTAAAATTTTGTCTATATTTTTTAAAATTACAGATAGGATAAGCTCTCAAAAGATATTTTTATTAAAAGTTTACTTTTCATTATTAACCAATTATGGACCACCAAACCCGTATATACTCTATTATTTGTTCACCCATTTCTAGACTGGTTCAGAGTTCTTCCATATAATTAGTGCCGTGTGTCCTGAAGGGGTGATACCAGCTGTAGTTGTTTCTTGACAACAGTTTTGCGACTTCTTTCATATTTATGACTAATATACAGCGTGGGAAAATTCAAGAAACACAACTTGTGCCCAGAAAAAACACGTATTTGATTGAACATCTTCAATTTTTTTTTATCTATATAAGATATTTTTAGTTAGAAACTGGTTTCAGCAATTAATATGTAACAGCCTGTAACATGCTATCATATAAAGTCTCCCTAGGTTTTCAAGAAATAAATCCTCATAGCAACGATTCAGACGGGATTAAAATAGAGATTTGTTTTTGTTTAATTGAAATAAAAATCATTTATTTTCCCATCTGAAAGTACTGTGGTTTGCCATTCAAAACTTTCAAATTGAAATCAATCTTGTCTCATAGACTGATATGTTTTCAAAAGTTGTCAGAAAAGCATTGTAACTATCATGATGCATTTATTTGCTTCAAGAACAAGCAAAAGGAATGCTCGGCAGTAAGTGGTGACGAATTATTGAATCTTCACGTTTATGACATTACTGAAATCGGAAATAATATTACCGAAATAAAAAATGGTATCATCACGACTAATCTTGTATCTGTATCTATTTGTCAACGACGGAGTACACCAAGAAAATAATGGTTTAGTTTTTTAAGTGGCACAGTGCCTCGTGCAAGGACTCACGATGGTGGCCGATCCAGACTGGTCAGATGGTAGCATTGGACCACGCAATCTTTCTGTCACGAGTTCGAAACGGTAACCAATTCGCCACTAGGGCACCACAAGAGAACAATGTATAGTAGTTATGCTCTATTGAGTAACCAATCATCTACAAAGCAGAGTAGCACCGAATGTCATTCAAGACGCCAGATTTAACGCATCACTTCTTGGGATGTTTTCTTTCTAGACGAAATGGTATAATAGGAATTCTTTTGAAATTCATGCCAATATTCTTGTCAATCATGCCAATCCATATTGAATGTAAACTGCTATAAATGCATTTCATATATTCGTCAAAAACTCAAATATAGGGTTGTTTTGTTGAGGTACCAATCAACAAGACATATTATCCTTTTGATAATTTTCTCATTTCATTTAAATTGTCATTATTCCCGCATCCGTGTTTAAACAGATTCATTTTCTGCATGATGAATAGACAGCGCCAGAAGAAAGAGGATTGCAAAAGCTATGCAGGTGATAATTTGAGGTGTATAACATTGTCAAATCGCAAACTAAAGTTATTTATATTTTTTTAACTGAAATAATTGTTTCGTGATTTGTGGGAATACTATATACTTTGAATATAAATTGGATTGTAACGATTCGAATCATAGACGTTGATTCGTACATTACAAAAGCCAAGATTTTTCAGCCATTAGGAAACAATGAGCCTTTTTAAATGTTGTTTTATTAGGGTTTATCAAAGTGACAGTATAACGTTTGACCTTACTTCCGTTCTTGGCAAATATAGTGGCATGGGGTATGCGTCTGTATAGTATAATGAAGTGGCCATTAAAATGGACAATTTGTATTATCCTTGTATACACTCCATGCTCTCACATCTATCCATTGTACCCTTGTATGCACTCAGTGCTGTCACTTCTGTCTCCTGTACCATGGAATACACTCCACCCTGTCACATCTGTCTCTTATACTCTTGTATACACTTCATGCTATCACATCTTTCTATACTTGTTGTTTGCAAAGTGAATAGTAAGCCTAGATGACCCTTTATCACTCGAATGCAATTTCTATAATATTATAATTGTGTAAGAATCGAAACATTGTTTTATATAATTTAAAAAAAAATAGATTAAGTTAAATCTATAAATATCGTTTCAAAAGTTCAAACTAAAGAAGGAGATATGATAGGGACACGGATAGGAGGAAACACATACTTTGATCTTCCTTCTGTAAGGGAAAACTTAAGAAATACTTCAGTTTCAAATCAGAGATGAAATTGTACTCAGATCCTAAGAGAGATTTTTACAATCTAAGATAAGAACAAAAAAGAAATATAATCAAAACATATCCTCCAAGTGACAAGAAATATTACAGTATTCTCACACAATCCCGTTTGTTTGTACTCCGCTTCCGATTTTTGAAACAGAAGGCATACAGGATGTAAATAATCCACAAAACATAGTTATTTCATTCATTGATTCATACCTTCGAACTTGATTGTCGCCAGGTGGTCCTAAACACTGTATACTAGTTGGCGTTTCGAAGCAACACGATCGGCATATTTGCTTTGCCTAGTATATGTTTTCAAGCAACAGATGTTATGCAGTTCAACGTCTTTGACAATCTGAATAATTCAGTAAATTTTGGAGATAAATCTCTTTGAACACATGCATAAAAGAGTTTATTAATTCAGATAACTGTTGGATACATACAACACAGTTTTCACTTAAATTGACTATTCTTGAAACCAGAAATGGACAGCTAGCTGTCGGTCTGTTTGTTTACATACGGAGTTTCCGTTTGCGTTGAAACGCCAATAAGTCGAGAGTGTTAGGGATCCCTTGGCGACAATCAAGTTTGAAACTATATAAATCAATGAATGAAATAACCGTGTTTTGTGCATTTTTGTGTCCTTGATGCTTGAGTTTTTAAAATCGATAGTGGGTACAAACAAACGGGATGATGTTAGAATGCTATGGATTGCCCTCACTGTTTATAACGCAGATTCTTAGAGGAAAGCAAATGGTGGAAGGATAAATGTTGCTATTCATATGTGACCAATAGATGACAAAACTCTTATATAATACCTTTCATAGGAATATCTTATTTGCATTGTGTTAAAAGGGTGCTAATCCCAGGGGCCTCAAGGCGAGGATTTATTTACATAAGGGTACTATTCCTTTCCTTGACGTTCTTTATATCAATAAGAGAATACAATGACCCAATATTTCAAGCAGCAGGTGATATATTACTGCTGATGTACAAATAAATACAAATTCTTTCATTACTTCTATTTGAGAAAACACAAACTAAGTTAGACCGCATAAATCAGTTTATATTATCTCAAGTTCACGGAAATTTGTTCCAGAAAACCGTTTTAAGCATACATCGTGCCGTGTGCAAGCTGGTAGAAGATCAGGAAGGATCCGTTCGTGGGAGTCAAATCTTCAACCTCTCGTCACGAGTCCAACGCCTTGCCCATTGGACAAAGTTTCAACGTTGCTTTGGAAGCGGCTCATTGTACGTAAACTGAAACTATTCCGATCTGTGTACGCGACACGTGGGCACACACACACACATACTACTACTACTACTACTACTACTAAATAATAATAGAGAGAAACAGTCATGATCAATTGCTGCTTCAGGTAAAAGAGTGCATGTGCACCTCTGTTTCAGGTTACAATTAACGTGGTAAGAAACCTCAACTGAAACGAGAGTATTTTGACTAAAGCTGATATCCAGTGAAACGCTCTTTTCCTTAAAACTTTCAACCCTGATATCCAGTGAAACGCTCTTTTCCTTAGAACTTTCAACCCACTCCTTGACTTTCATTTCCTTTTAGTGAAGAGTACTACACGATGCTCTTGCGAACAGAGAGGAAATAGAGATAGAAATATATCATAACTGAAGAAACTGCAAATGGGTGCTCTTTGCCGGTTCAAACATCAAAAAACAAAACAAAGTTACCCTCCAAAATTACATTTAATAACATATTAAGAGAGAGAGAGAGAGAGAGAGAGAGAGAGAGAGAGAGAGAGAGAGAGAGAGAGAGAGAGAGATATTTTGTCACCGACTTTGAATTAAGAGTTGATTATTGAAAGTGGTACAAAAGTGTAAACAAAAGAGTGGAAGACATTAGCGAAGGGACTAAAACGTAAATAATATTGTACACTCTATATTTGATTACCATTCTGCAGACACTAATGTGACACATGAATATGCACTATGAACAAACGCACTATTGGGAATCACTATTATCTTGTAGCATATGATGTGAAATGTTTATCTATAGTCATTATTTTATGTATGTATAGTTTGACCACATGTACGTTACGGTGTAGATGCATTCAAAATTGCAAATACATAATGTGGTCATTTTGTAACAGGTCCGGTAACTCAGTGGAAACCATTCCTAGAAGGATATGCATAAAATCAGTGTAGATAGTGTACAAGTACACATTAACTCCAAAACGTCTCTCAAGAGTTGAAAAACTGCAAGCAGATCTTAAACATCGTACAGGACATGTAATATACTTAGCACATCAGTGGCACAAGCTTTCACCTAAGCCATCGAACGTCTTTAAATAGCGTTAGTTCCAATTCTTCCATTGTTTTGCTATCGACCTTTCCCCAGTTCGCATTCATTCAACTGCGGTTGGTGTTAAGGTGATCAATAGAGGATAAATCCAGGCAACGAAACATTGGTTTCTGCCTGGAAAATCATCTATATGGTTCATCAATGACACATTAGTCTCGACCGCTCAGGTGGCCTAGTGGTTAGAGCGTCCTCCTCGGATGCGGGAGGTCGTGGGTTCGAACCCCGGCCGAGTCATACCAAAGACTTCTAAAAATGGTACTAACAGTTGCCTCGCTAGGCGCTCAGCATTAAGAGGTTAGTGTTAGGACTAGTCCGCCTGGTGTCAGGATAATCGTAATCAATAGCAAACGGCATAACAGCTTCATTACACCAACATGCCATAGACTGGCAACACCTACTCTACATCGTAATCGCCTTCTTTTCGATATGGTGTCTCCATCAACTGTCGCATTGGTACAAGATTAAGTTCAACACTATCTAGAGACCGAACTTACTCTTGAACGCTCGTTGATAGCACACACAAAGTTTGTCTATTTTGTAGCATTTCACGTAGGTAGAATGCACTAGAAGTTATGCCTGGAAAGAAGCAATCTTAAAGCTCAAATTTGCACATAAAATATAGACAAGAATGTATACTGTCCCATTAGAGATCAATATTGTCCTTCGTGTTAGATGGTGACCATGACAACACTAACTAGTTTGGTTTGTGTGAGTACGTTAAGTCTATCGTCTAAATCAATGAACGTCTTGAACTAGCGTTAGTTCCAACTCTATGTTTTTTTTCAAACATTTGGGAAATTTTCTACCAGTCTCCCCAATTATAGAAGGAGCCAAATATTCAGTTAGTATTACTAGTGAAAAAGGCATAAAGGTGCATCTTGCAATAGAATTGATATCAAAATGTTTTCATGAAACATATCGATATTTCTTTCAACAAAGTTTGTCCACGCCTGATGTTTTGGAAGGTCATGCGTATAAATTCTGATCTGCAATTTCTTTTAAATTATATTGTCCCAAGAGCCTCTAGAATTTTGGATTAAAACCTATTTATTTTTTATCTTGCTTTTGACAAATAGTAATTAAACAAACGTTACAAAAATATTTGCTGCGAAAGATAATCTGTTGACAGTCTGCACATTCATGCCAAGAAATTGGTCTTACTCTGGTTAACATATGCTTCAGTTGGGTTCATGCCCAGCAAACCTAACGTTACATCGTTCCATGGACACGTGGATATACCATGAATGTACTTTAAATTAAAACAGCGATATGTCTCTAATATTAATAAATTCTATGGGATGAGATTAAACAACGCTTCCCAACCATATAGTGTTCATGATATCGCGACACTTACACATAATTGTAATAGAAAACATAAAAAAAACCCATCATCATTCACTCCAAGATTAATAAAGCTAAATAAAGAATTCATAAGTATTTGTTTTACTTCTCTGATAGTGTCATTACTTTGTTCCTATTTAGAGATATTTACACTTAAGTGTTTGTCTACATCGGTTTCACGGATTTCCTAATAGCCTATGAAAATCTTTTGTGTCTTCCTCTAAAATCAGAAATTTATCCGTTAAATACCACTACAGTACTTTTCCAAGATTTATATCAGAATTTCCATTTAACTGAGTACTTATAACAAATGCCCAATAAATCATCCATGCTTGCTAAAGAAGTATGTCGACTGCTACTGTAGGGAATGATACTGCCTACGTAAGTAATATAGAAATTGTCAACGTATTCAGAGCTCATTAATGAAGACAAGATGCATCAAAGGGGTGATAAAACATTGCCATTGCGCGTCCCTTTTTCACATGGAAACCGAGAATATCTTACTGCTGAGATTTACGCTGCTCGGGCTTCTGTAATGCCTCTGCAGTTCTCCTCTGTTCAATGCCTGTAGCTCCAGTATGGATGAGATTGCGTAGGTAGAGCAATCCTGAGCAAGATCTTACTTTCTCCCCATCATGCTTGGTAGTCGCTCTACTGACATCCTATTGTCATGATCAGCCCATCCCAACCGCAATTTCATCAGCAGATTATGTATGTATGTATGTATGTATGTATGTATGTATGTATGTATGTATGTATGTATGTATGTATGTACGTACGTACGTACGTACGTATATATGTATGTATGTATGTATGTATGTATGTATGTATGTATGTATGTATGTATGTATGTATAAATGCATGTATGTATGTATGGTCCATATTCTGTTGCAAGCCAGACTCAGATTTGGGATTCAGGGAACATTCGTCAGCAAATAGGAGATCATGAACAGTCACTACCTCTATCTACGTATTCATATTTGCGTCAGTCTGAAATTATCGAACCATCATGATGAATTTATCTGGGATCCAAGCTTTGCTACGATCAACCAGAGCCCTTATAATTATGGGGTTTATCTATCTAAGTCCACTTCGACTGGATCAGCTCATTCAGTTTCTGTACCATGCGCGAGCCTCCGGCTTTGTAGACTTCTGCTTCAGGTGCTTTCCCATTTAACAACAGGTCAGTTGCTTTTTCAGTTTCAGTCAGTGTTGGAGGATCATCAAGTGATATATTGTTTTTTACTTGGGGCAGACATTCAATCGCTTCCTCAAGTATAGTTGACTGTTAAATGAGGATGTTGTTGAAGTGCTCTGCACATCTTTGAAGTATCTTTTCCTTGTCAGTGAACGGTGGGTGCTGTCAGCATTCAGTATTTGGGACCCGTAGACTGTCTTCAAAGTATCATAGAGGTACTACGTGTCATTCCCGTCTGTGTAAAACAGAATCTCATATGCCTTATTGCTCAACCATGATTTATGAGTCCTGAAGCTCTCTGAGTTTGCACTGGACTGCCCTCCTGACTGACTTTGTTAGAGTCTGCCTTCTGTAGCAGATGTTTCTCATTCCGACGTCTCTGTATGGCAGCATCGTTTTCATTAAGCCAGTGTTGATGTTTACGTGTGGTGGAACCGAGGGTTTTTGGATGCAATTAAGAAGAGAGCCTCTGAAGGATGCACATTTTTCCTTGACATTTTCGGACGTCATAAAATAAGGATAACTGTGCATAGTACTACGTAACCGTAATGCGTAATCACTGAATAAGCCACAACAAGGACCGCTGACTTTAACAATTTACCAACATTAAGGAACGATTGTTGCGACAAAATAGTATAAAATATAATATAGTAACATTTTTCGATCAATTGAAAGAAAGAAATCGAATATACTCACATATTTTAGCAAATGAGGTATCCACTGCGACACCGTTTTAAAAACAATTGTTTTTTTCTTTGGTTTCCATTTTGCAGATACGCAATTACGTGCTTTTTGTTTTAATAGATGATCGCAATTATATTTGTTGAACATAACGCAATGGAAATATTTGCATGTAGGACTTGGTCATATATAAATTACCGTCATATGTGTTTTTGAGTAACTTTATAGCGTCGACCATTCATTTTTTTAAACATGTTTGGAATAGTTTATATTAGGTATTAATTGTAATCAAAATTAAAATGTAGTTAATTACTGAAAGTACTCTTATTGGGGACTAAATAGCTTTTATCTTTATTCGGCATATTCTATCCCTAGAAATTGAAATGCCACTTTTTCAACATTTTGTCAGGATTGTCTTTAAACAATCTCACATTCTAAATGCAGGTTACACCTTAGTAAAACAATGATACGGAACGATATGTGTGTGAACAGTTTCATGTTTCGGAAATCAAATATTTTCAGCTTCAAAGTACAAATACACAGATTTCAATAAACGAATTGACCCAATACCAAACAGAAACAAGTAACTGCACTTGCCAAATGTACATTGAGGACGTATATACCCATTTCTTGTACTTACCGAACATTTGCAGGAAAAGACATATCTCAGGTATGCAGATGTTCAGATAATCAGAAGTCAACAGTATCCACCATCCTATCTGAATAATTCAATTTTTCCATCATCTGAAATTTTAGGGTTTAAGCAGACATGCTGCGTTGCGATTAACATGACTATTTTCTATTCCTTTGCTTTATATCCCACGCCAGTATCGTCGATAATAGTATCATATATGAATTTCCTTGACGAGGAGATTTTGACATACCAACTCTATTGTTCTGTAGGTGAGCTTACTTATTTGCCTTAAGGAGTTTTTGTCCTCCAGAAAACATGAAAGGATGGTCACAACATTCAGAATTTTAAGAGTATGAAAGTTTTGTACTTATGGAGCTAGAACGTTACATACGCTTCTTTTCTGAAGAATCGATGACACGATAACCTTGGCTTAATTTCTAATGAACTACTGAAGATGATTATGAGAAGAAAAAGAGAAGAAAGACAGTTCACTTACCTGAATAGTAGATAAAAATCTGCTGATGTTTGGAAAACCCAAGTTCAACTAATTGTGTGCATTTCTTTTTTCTGTGACAACTGTGGCACATTTCCGGTGCGCATGAGACCGCATATGATAATTATCGTACTTTTATCAGTTAGCAATTGCTCCGAGTTGAACCTGCCAACCAGTCACTGCAGGTTGGGTGAGGGTCACTACCGAAACTAGCAGGACTCAATGAATGACGTCACGTTCTCAGCATTTGGAAAATGGAGATTTTATTAGTTACCGGACTATAATATTTGTTTGCCAATTTTGGCCTGTACCAGTAAAATTTCTACTACGCAGTGACTGCACCTACGATGTTAAAGGTCCATTTTAACTTTGTTGACCTTAATGGCCGAATAAGAACTTCGATTTAGTAGTATGTCAGTGTAACTATTATAGAGCTTTTTCTATCGTAAATTGTTTAGTTTACATATATTTAATGTTTATTATAAATTAAAGGGATCGGACACGAATTTTAACAACAGTTTCTCTTCTTTTAAACCGATCTTTTATTGCATTTACATCTGAACTGACAGAAAGTGCACTCGTGTATGTGTACTTTAATCGTATTGATGATATGTTTCGTTCGATATGGCCTTGCCTAACATTTTTAAAACAAGCTATACGGAAGTAAAGCAATTATACAGAATGATATATGTGTGAACAATTTCGTTTGTAGGAAATGAAAGACTTCTGTTCTCAACTTTAGAGTACAAATACACAGATTTCAATATCGAAATGACGTAATATCAAACTGGAACAAGTAACCACATTTGCCAATAAACATCGTGTGCTCTGAGGACGTATATACCCATGTCATTGCACTTGAGGAACATTTGCACGAAACGACATTAGATCTCAGCTGATGCTTAAATACTCTGAAGTCAACAAGTGGCGTGCATGACAGTACCCACCAAATAATTTGAACAATGTAAGTTTTTCCATCATCTGAAATGTTTGGGTGTAACACACATGCATGTACGCTTGGCATGTTATCAACGAATCAATCTCTAGTTTTACGTGCATTCATCTATGAAAGCATAATTCATATACATACATACATACATACGTACATACATACATACATACATACGTTGCGCATGTAAGAACATAAGTCTTTAGAGAAGTCGAACAGTGATGAATGCTTGCGACAACGAATAAGGATAAACGTTTAAACAAACGTTAGACTTAGTAAGACTAGTTCTTCAAATTATACAAGGAAATGGAAATTGCAACTTCCGGTTTTAAATATATTATAGGGATAAAATACAGGCGTAAATGTTAAAAAAAAGAATAAGCAGCCATACCCTAGAAAGCAAGTATGGAAAATGTCGATGAAGGAGCGAATAACATTCAAGCGAATTAGACCGTTTTACTAACCACATGTCACCTGTCACGCGTAGATATTACCGCCATGTCATTTGTCTTTATAAATCTAAAAGAGAGCATCTAGTGCCACGATGTATTGTCCCATTGACACAGAATCTCTGAGTAAAGAAAACTGACAATGTATATTTCACTATCGTCACCTTTATCATAATTGAATACTTGCGGCTTTTACAGCGTATTGGTACCAGGAGTTTTCAAAGTAACGATAAAAAATCATATTGCTAGCTTTGAGTCTCTGTCCTACTGATGAAGTTTTGATACGTACATCACATGGTGCGAACCACAATAACTAGAGTGTTTAGAAATCAGTAAATTAGCATTTTTGCTTGAAAGCGTATATATATATATAGTATATATATATATATATATATATATATATATATATATATATATATATATATATATATATATGCGGGAGACCGGCCTAATCATACCAATAACTTATAAAAATGGTACTAACAGTTACCTCGCTAGGAGCTCAGCATTAAGAGGTTAGTGTTAGGAGTGGTAGGCCTGGCGCCGGGATAATGTGACTGGGTGAGACATCATGCTACATGTCGGCGTCATGATGTCCCAGTGCTGGACATCACCATAAAGTGCCACACTGCAGACATCGTAGCGATATGACTGAAAAATTGTTAAAGCTACGTTATAAATCCAAAACACACAAACACTCGCTTTCTCAATGTGCCTTCAACAGATGTTTGCATTTGGAAACCACTAGATACCCAACAGTGAGGACTCATTTTGTAGCGAAGCATGCAAAAAGTAATATGTTTTCGTCTGACAATGTCTGTGAGAATGTGTCTGTGGGTATTAATCAATACAGAGTATTTGATTGTACAACTAACTGCCGGAAATTGGTCAAAAAGGGGGGGGGGGGCATTAAACAAATAAGATCTTTAACTACGATAACAGCAATAGTTTAGAATAAACGTTTGGTTCCCTTCTTCCCGTTATCTGTTGTCAATCCTCAGGTACTCAAAAGCTTTATGCTCAGTTTTTGTCATTAGTAGAAACCGAGGTGATGGAATTGTTGAAATCCTGCTGGGATCCTGCTCCTTTGATTTCATTTGCATCCTTCTTTGACAGAAAATTTGTAATGGAGTGGTGATGGGGTTATGCACGCATCCTCTGTATTACAAATCCAATGCACTGAAGTGGATCCATGATGTAATAATATTACTATTCCAATAGGTAAAATCTGTATTGGTGATATTTATCTGCAGTAACTGACAGTGAGAGTATGGTCGGATCCTAATGCGGGTTTGTACATGATATAATAAAACTTAAAATCATTTAAAAAAAGTTTTAAAAAAAGGCGGACACCAGTTTCGCAATTATTCAAACACATAGCACAGCTTTATCTTATATGAATGATCGCGGGGAAAGAATTTCGAGAACGTGTTTTTAACACATGAGACGAATGTAACTAGCCTAATCGGAAATCAGATAAAAACGAAAATATTCAGACCCACGTGTCCAAAGTTAAATAAATTATTTGGCCTCCAGTATAAATAGAGGAACACTTGACTTCACCTCCACACTGCATCTAACGTTGCCATAAGAAAACTTCACAAGATCTGCAATGCATCCAATACACCTTCTGCTAGTACTGACGACTTGTGCCTCCGTTGGAACAGCCATCCTGGAAAAGGTGGGTGAAGCCGACCTGGACGCTGTTCGTATTCGACTAGAAGAGGAAAAGGCCAAGAGACTTATTTTGGAGAATGACGTTGAGGTTCTGATGGTCCAAGTTGAAGAGCTAAAAAGAGGATTTTCTCCAATATCAAAAGGCAACAATGGTACGGATATATATCGTGTTCTTTTATGATCTTTCTCTTTTATTCTGAACTAATCAGTATCCTTTTTATTATCACTATTTTCTCTCCGCCGAAGATTTATAGAGTTGTGTGTTTACGGAATTTTTGCTTTTAAGCGACTACCCTTTCTTGCCTAGTTTGGCAGGGTTTAGGACGACTTTTACTGGCAATCTTGAGCTATGTTATCATGATAATTGTAGATTGGACGAGGAGCCAGTTTTCATTCTCGCGGGTTCATTTGTTTAGAGATTCTTAAATATTAAATACATGCAGGCGAATAACTTTCTTTCATATGATAGACCAGAAACGCATTACACACAAAGCTTTGAATTGAATGAACTCACATATTTGCATGCTAAGAGATAAAGTACGGTAGTTACTGAGTTCGGTTTTGATTTTCATGTCCAGTTAATGACGAGAAGCCAAATCTACTTTCAGACGTTTTTTCAGACGCAATAGATTTCAGGGGACATTTACAAATATTTTTGACAACTCACATATACTTATGTTATCTGTTTCACCTCTTCAGGAAATGTGACCTCTCTTACAGCCTCCATTGCTTTTACTGCTACTCTTTCCAAAGAGACTACACACGTTTCTGACCAGACAGTGATTTTTGACAACGTCAAGGTAAATGAGGGAAACTGCTATGATTCCTCTACTGGAAGATTCCGCGCACCTTTCCGTGGACTGTATATCTTCTCTGTAACCATTCTGAAAGTTTCAGAAACGAATGTTGCTTTGTTGATTATGAAAGACAACATTGAGGTAGGAAGGGTATTTTCAGGAACTACTCCAAGCGATTCGGGTTCAGTAACTGTAGTTACTGTAATGGAGAAGGACCAGGTGGTTTATGTCAAAAGGAAGCCTGGTAATATAGAGACTATGCATGGTGACAACTGGGCCACCTTTACTGGTCTACTACATGCCCGAAATAATTAGATAAAGTATCCATTTAAGGAAAGAAGGAACATATCTGCGGAGAAACGTTTGAATAAATTCATTCTTGTAATCATCCGACTTGTAATGTTTACCTATATTCATAGATGTGCAAGTTTGCTTAAGTAATATAACCATTTGATTCTTTTTAAGTATTCGTGTTAATATAGAGCTAGTATTGCTCTTTTTATGGTACACCCTTTGATGAAACGTGTTTCAGTTTCCTTGATATGGCAGCAATCTGTATCTAATTACAGATCAGAAAAGTTGTTGTTAGTCACCTTTGGGAAGTCTGAGAACTACGTTTGTCCATGTAGTCTTTCGGCTTTGCATAAGCGCCACATCTCGTCGTTGTGGGAGGTGCCATATAAAAATCTGTTCAGGTTACCTTTAGAAAACAATTGTTAGAAAAGTATTCTTGGAAGTTGAAGCCTTTAAGATGTGAAACATTTTTATGAAGCTCTCTTGTTAATCTGCGTAATTATGCAAACCTTGAGAAATAATTCAAATCGTACATAGTTAACCGAGAAAATGTTATGAACTCTGTCTATTTATTCACTTTATGGGTTTATGGCCCATGATTGCAAACGTGTCCTTTGAGATGCTTGTCAGCACGAAGCAATGTAATATTAGGCAAAAATGAATGGAAGCAAATGGGATAGGTTTCTGTTGAAAAAATATTACGATTTTTGAAATACAGCAATTAAAGCCACTATCCCGTATTACACACTACTCACAAATAACTGAATGTTTCGAAAAGCATGAAGATGGACAAATCGTGATGAATATACATATGCATCAATGGTTCTGAATATGCAATTGAATTTCCTTCTAAAATAACTGTTCACATGCTTTATATATCCATCCATATATGCATCCATCCATGTCTCCATCCACTCATTCACATGCATATCCCATCCGTTGATGCATCTTTACATCTTTCCATTCATCTCCATCCACATTCTTATCGCATATGAAATATAGTTTTCAGTCAAAACCTAAGTATGATATCGTAATCTCCAGAAATCAGGACGCCAAATAAATACAAAACATAATTAAGTATTTCTCCATTGCTTTTTCATTATAGAATAGTGCCTGTGAATCATTTGCCATTATCTCTTCTCTTTAAATGTCTGTCTAAATACTGCAATAATATACTAAGATTATGATTTCCCCCGTGCATCTCTAGACAAATTCGCATGGCATCTTGTAGATACCGCGATAAAACATCAGTCAACATTGTATGGTCGTCTCTGATGTAAAGAAGAATCTCCAGTCAGACGAGATAAAATTTGCTCTGACAAGAGAATGTGTAGTAGGAATCTTTCTAGATGTAGCTTTTTCTTTACAATATTTTTGAGAATTATTTCATATTTATGACTAATATATAGCCGTAAGAGAGCGCAGTATCAATAAACATCGTTTGTACCAAGAAAAATGTTTTTGATCGAAACAGGTTCAGTGTCAAATCTATATAAGAAAATATTGTTAGTTCGCAGCTATTTTTGGAAATTAACATATGACAGCCTGTAACATGAGAACATATAAAGGCTCCCTAGGTTTTGAAGGAATAAATCCTGACAGAAACGATTCGTATGGAGTGAAATAGAGATGTGAATTTTGAAATGAATACATTAAACCAATCATTTATTGTCTCAGTAAAAATTAGAGTGTTTAGCCATTTAGAACTTTAGAAAGAAAGCAGTCTTGTCCGATAGACTGATATAGTTAATAAAATAAAAATATCTATTGTCAAAGATGGACAACAGCATGAAAATAATGGATTGGCTATTTAAGTGGCGTAGAGTGCATCGTGCAAGAACTGACGCTGATATCCGATCCGGACAGATCAGATGGTAGAATTCGATCCCGCACTCTTTTGGTCACTAGTTTCACAAGTCAGGCTGTCACATCTGTCTCTTGCGTCCTTATACACTGACCAGACCGTCACATTCATCTCTTGTACCTTTGTATACACCCAACGGGATTTACATCTGTCTCTTGTACAATTGTATACACTCCAGGCCCTCACATCTGTCTCGTGTACCTTGCATATAGTCCAGGCTGTCACATCTGTCTCTGGTACCAGTGTAATCATTCCAGTTTATCGCATCTGACTTTTTGATCCTTGCATGCACTTAGGCTGTCACATCTGTCTCTTGTACCAGTGTAATCATTCCAGTCTATCGCATCTGACTTTTTTATTCTTGCATGCACTTAGGCTGTCACATCTGTCGCTTTTATCCTTGAATACAGTCCATGCTGTCACATCTATCTCTTGTACCAGTGTATACGCTCCATACTGTCACATCTGTCTCGTGTACCTTTTTGTGTACAGACAAGGGTGTCATATCAGTTTCTCGAATATAGTCCAGGCTCTCACATCTATGATCTTTGTTTGCAAAAGTGAATAGTTTGCCGTCTTTTGAACAAGTGCACTTTCTATAATATTAAAATTGTGTAGGAATCGTTGTTCAACATATATAAAGTAAAATCTATGAAATGAATATCGCGTTCAAAAGTTCAGGCTCAAATAAGAAATAAGATAGAGACCTGAAGTGGAAACACATCTTCCTTCTACAAAGGTAACCGTTAGAAATACTTCAATGTCAAACCTAGGAATCAAATTCTCTCTTGAGCATCTGAGTGTCTCTCAGACACTCAAACGAGAATTTGACATTGTAACATAAGAACAATAACCCCAAAGAAACAAACATGATCAGAAAATGTTTTCCAAGTCACAAAAAATATGAGATACCTGTCCCTTTATAAAGTACCTTCTTAGAGGAATGTAAATAATTAGTGGGGAGGGGGGAGAGGCATATATTAATATTCATATTTGACCAACATATAATATATCATATAAACGTGATATAGAATCTGAAATACATTCGAAGCACAACATACCCTTGAAGTGCAATACAGACGCGTATAGTTTTTTTACTCAACTGAACGTTTGGTGTATTTTCGGCTACATGAAAAACATCATCAGTCTGCGCTTCTCGTGCAATTGCAATAATCATATCATACAATTTTCATGCAATTTTGGTACCTAAAATTTACAATTTTGGTACATATATAACTATTTAAAATATGTTTACTACCGTCTTTAGAAAAACCAGTCTTATCTCTTTTGTGTTTTGTACACAGAGTCTTGAATATTGGTGTAATTCTCAGGCGTGATTCTACTCTTCCTCTTCCTACTACTACTATTAACACTAATACTGATGATGATAATAATAATAACAACAATAACATCATCATCAATTGCTGCTCCAGACAAAAACCGCACGTGCACCTCTGACTCTGCTTAGAATTAATATAGTTACGCAAGCTTAATTGTCTTTTGGCCCAAGCTCAATGTTCATTGAAGCAGTCTTATCTTAAAACTCTCAACATTGAAATGCACAAATTGTATTATCCTTTATTACAACTCTAGGGTTTTAAACTAAGTAATAGAAAAGAGGAAAAACCAACAGGTTTTGTAAAATTCAACAAATAATTTATTTCCCCTGAATACAAAGTGATAATATAAAAAGAACTTACAGTAATGTGAATTCAGTCCTAAAATATTCGAAAAGTTCGATCACCAGTCTTGATGAATAAAGTTTAAATTATTTTGGTGTTCGAGATAAGATCCAGGGCTGAAGGCGTTGATGTATCTATAGTTTTGAATGTACTAATGTACCAGAAGCCTGAAGTGTGATGATGTACTAACAGTCTTCCAAATAATCACAATAATATAATCGAAGATGTCCTTGTCTGAATTCGCTATAATTCCAAATTAATCTTTCTGGCATTTCGCATGGAGTTGACGACTACCATGTCTGTGGTAGCTCGTCCTTACATGAAGCCACACTGATTCTCTGGCAGGATCCCTTGATCGATACAATTCACTTTGCAATTCAGCAGAATTCTGTCGAGGATTTTGCCGGTGATTGAAAGTAAAGGGATGCCCCGACGCTTGTCGTAGGATTGTCCATCGCCTTACCGCTTGATCAAGTGATCGATGGATGCATCCTTGTACTGCTAAGGTATAGCTCCCTGAGTCCACGTTGACTGGAAGAGTTCAGTCAGTTTGTATACCATGCGAAAGACTCGGGCTTTTGAGACTACTGCTGGAATAACATCTGTTTCAGGTCATTTGCCATTTGACAAAGGGGTAATTGCTCTTTCAGTTTCAGTCAGCGTTGGAGAATGATCAAGTGATATGTTGATGTCCACTTTGGACAGTTTATCGATTGCCTCCTCACTGATATATGCCTGTTGATTGAGGATGTTGGTGATGTGTTCTCCCTACATCTATGGGGTGTCCTTTCTTCGTAAGTGAACAGTGTGCAGCCGTCAGCACTTGATATTGTGGCCCGTAGAATGTCTTCAAGGCATCACAGACGTTCCTTGCGTCATTCCTGTATGCGAAAAACAGAATCTTGTATGCCTTATTACTAACTGATACATGTCTGATACATATGCGAGTAACGTTTGTCAGAAAACAGTCTACTTCTTCTGTAATGTACACATTGAATGTACAAAGTACCAAAGACTCTCAGAAATCTGCGCTTCTGGTGCAGTTGGTATCATGAATTTTCCATAATAGTGTTATCAAGTATTATTTACCATTTTGGTACATAAATGACTATCTAAAACATACTAATTCTTGTTTTGAGAGGTAACAATAACAACAACAGCAAGAGTAATTATCAGCGTCATCAATTGCTGCTTCAGGATAAATGCGCATGAGCATCTCTGTCTCCACTTAATATTAATGAGGTTACGTAACGTTACTTGAATGAGAGTCTTTTGACTACAAATGAAGTCTATTTAAACAGTCTTTATCTTAGAACTCGTAACTGACTCTATAACTTTCGTTTTCTGTTAGTGAAAAGTAGCACACAATAATCATGCCGACCAGACAGGAAACGAAGTTAGAAAGATATAGAAGCGGGACCGACTGCAATTGTTAGTTTTGCCTTGTCAACATTTTTCCAAAAACATTTATCTTCTAAAATAATATTCAATAACATAATGAGAGAGAGATCGAGATCTTGTTCTTTAATCCGTTGAACAAAGAGTAGATATAAACGATCATATAAATTGATAGAAGAGAGTAACAAGGAAGTGGATGACAAAAAGAAAGGAACTAAACTTTAAGTAATATTGTACACTCTACCTTTGGTTCCGATTCTGAATACACTAATGTGACACATGAATATGCACTATGACCGAACGGCATCAGCGAGTTACAATATTATCTTGCAGTGTATATTCTGAAATCTGTTTAGGTATGATCGTTATTTTTTGGATATGTAGTTCTTCCACGTATATGTTAATGCAATGATTCAAATAATATAGAAATACATAATTTCCTCATTTTGTAACAGGTCCAGTAGCTCAGTGGAAACCTCTGCTAGGAGAATGTCCATAAAGCCTGTAGTTTATAGCGAGTCGTACGTATAGACCCCAAAGTTGTCAATAAAAAATTTCTAAACGTCTCTCAAGAGTTAAGAAAACATCAAGCAGATATTAAACACTGTACAACGCATGTATTCGCCTTAACAAATCAGTGGCACGGTCTATCGTTTAATCAGTGAACGTCTTGAACTAGCGTTAGATCCAACTCTACATTTTTTTGAACACTTGGAACAATATTCTGCCAGTCTCCACGATTGTAGAAAGAACCAAATATTAATTAATTTAGTATTAAACGCGAAAACACGCATGCAGGTGCCTCTTGCAATAGTCTTGATATCAACATGTTTTCATGAAATATAACGATATTTCTTTCAACAAAGCTTTTATCCACGCCTGCTGTTCTGGGAAGGTCCAGAGTATAAATTATGAACTGCAAATCCTTGTAAATTATATTGTCCCAAAAGCCAATAGAATCTTAGAATAAAGCCTATTTGCTTATATTTGGATTTTGCCAAATGGTAATTTAACAGACGTTATCAAATACGTACTGCCCAAGATAATATGTTGACAGTCTGCACTTTTGCGCCATGATATTATTCTTTCTCTTGTTAATATTTGCTACAATTTGGTTCAGACCCAGCGAACCCAACACTACATCGCTCCCTGAGGACTTGGATATACCCTGATTTCGTTCTACACGAAAACGGCGATATGTCTCTAATACTAATAAATCCTATGGGATGAGATTAAAACACGTCTCCCAATCATATTAATTATGTTCATTACATCGCGACACTTATAAACATTATTCTACCAGAAAACATATTAATGAAATCACCCTACATACTAAGCTTATAAAAGCTAAGCAAAGAATATATAAGTATTTATTTCGTTCCTCTGATATTATCATTACTTTGTTGGTATTTAGAGATATTTACACCTAAGTGTTTGTCTACATTGGTCTCAAATGGCCTATAAAAATTACATCTATGTCTTCTCCTAAAATCAGAAATTAATCCGTTAAATACAACTATATTTATTTTTCCAAGAGTATTATCAGAACTTTGTTTAACTGAGTACTTATAACAAATGCACAATAAAACATCCATGCTTGCTTTAGGTAATGACAAAAGAAATATGTCGACTGCTACTGTAGGGTATGAACATGGCTTACTTAAGAAATATATAAATCGTCAACTTATTCGGAGCTCATTAAGATGCATTGAATGGGATAAAACAATGCCCTGGCGCGTTCCTTTTCACAAGGATATGCGAGAATATCTTATTGCTGTAAATTGCCATACTGCATATTTTTGTGGACACGTGGAAGACGTTTTTTGTATCCAAAAAGGAAGCATACTATTTTCTACCTTTCTCTTTGGCATAGGACAATTTCTTGCAATAAAAAGAGGTCATGTTGCATTCTAATCCCTTCTAACACCTACCTTGCACAGGATTTAAACAGAATAAGGTAGCAATCAATCCAGATTTGATTCTGATCAGCACGATCTTTTCAAAGACCTTAGAAATTGCTGCAAGGAACATAATTGCGCTTTAATTACCTGGATTACATTTTCGTGTGTTACATATCTTAAATAAGGTTATTACTCTACCCTCCTTGGCTTTGTCTGGGATGTACTGAAACTTCAAAATTGCATTGTTGACTCCCAGATATTAAGTGGTACTAACTGAGATTGTCATATCTCTTTACCTTGTTATGGTCAACGTCAAAGCGTACCATAGAGACGTAATCAACTATAAGTGTGAAAATTATGTCATTAATTTACATGTGATTTCCACTAGTCAGCATGTTGAAGGAATACAGCACCTAGAAGTAATTTCTTGATTTCTGTAAAATATTTATTGGGTCTCGATAAGTAATGTTACAGAAAACCGTTTCTGGACTTGGTCTGACATCCATTTGATATGGTCTGCATGATGACTACCCCTCGGTTGACATGCTTAAGTCGATATATGCCTTAAATCAAGCATATGTGCTAGCAAGTCTCTTAGTTCATCATTTCAATAATATTGTTGAAAGGTTTTATTCTTCGGGTGAGAAGAACCTTATGACTGCAACAGGATATAGTCTATGTCTTTATAAAAGAAACACATTGCTCTTTACCTGCGGAAGTAAATTCTCTTAGGACAATGAGATTATAATCCAAGTGATGGGAGTATTTGTCAATTGTTTCGCTATCTGCCTTTCCACATTTCGCATTCATTCAGCTGCAATTGGTTTTAAGGTCATTAATGCAGGGTAAATCAAGGCAACACAACATAGCTTTGTGCTTCGATATGGCAAATATTTTTCAGTGTTCAGGACGCAAAATTCATAGGACCAATAGACCAGACAAATGCAAATTACATATTAAATCTAGCCAGGAAAAAGAGAGTAAAACGAGTTAAAAAGTTATTGTGTTTGATGAACGTAATATTGGATTTCAGAGGCAATTCACCACGAAAGTAGCTGTTCCATATTTCGGATGCATGGTATACACTGAAATTAGTTTGTTTTTTAATGTACTCTGAAGAAAAAAGATTTATCTATGCCATGGGAAAACACTTGAAAAATGAAAACGAATGCATCATATGGAAGCTTGAACTTAATATCTACAATTAGATCGTAATCAATAGTAAGCGGCGTAAAAGCTTCATTATGTATCGCATGCCATAGATTGGTAACAACTCCTTTACACTGCGATCACTTTCATGGCCATATGTTGTCTTCGTCAATTGAAGCATGTGATACAAAATTAGGGTCAATACTATTAGGAGACCAAAGTTGCTCTTACTCGAACCAATGGTCTGATTTACCACACATATAAAAATGTTCTGTTTCCCAGCAATATGTAGAATGCACTAGAAAATAATCTTGTAATGATGAAAGCTAAAAACTCTTATGTATGTATGTATGTATGTATGTATGTATGTATGTATGTATGTATGTATGTATGTATGTATGTATGTATGTATGTATGTATCTATCTATCTATAGAACCGGTCGATACTCTCTTTCATGCCAGACTCTGATTTGGAATTCAGGGATCAGATGTCAGCAAATAGATCACGGACAGTCACTTCCTCTAGCTTCGTCTTCACACGGCCACAATCTGAAAACGGATGTCCTTCCCCTTGTCATAGTCACGGCGAGCATTCCATCATGAAATTATCGAACCGTCACGAAGAATTCATCATGGCAATCAAACTCTGCCATGATCTACCAGGCGCACGCACTGCTGACTGTGTCAAAGACATTTGTCAGGTTGATGAATATGGTGCCATTTCTAAAGGAGCTGGCGACCACCATCTATGTGGTCCATCGTCTTTTCCTGAAGCCACACTGACCCTAGAGCGGAATCCATGATCGATGTGACTTGCAATGCGATTCATCAGAATTATGACGAGGAGTTTGCCTGCTATTGAAAACGAAGAGCTGTCAGAAGCTTGTCGTAGGATTGTCCATTTGCCTTTCCGCTTGTAGAAGTCGACGATGCCTGCAACCTTGTACTACTGGTGTATACCGGCTATTAAAAGTAAGTATATACCTCAATGCTTGTCGCAGAAAAGTCTATTTCATTTCCGCTTGTACGAGTGGATGATTGATGCGTCCTTATACTTGTGAGTCCACATTGACTGGAGGAGCTCACTGAGTTTTTGTACCATGTGTGAGCCTCCCGTTTTGTAGACTTCTGCTGGTGTAACATCTGCTTCATTTCTTTTGCCGTTTGACAACAGGTCAATTGCCTTCTTCAGATTCAGTCAGATTTGGAGGTTCACCAAGTGGTATGTTGATTTTCTCTTAGGACAGTCCATCAATTGCTTCCTCAATTATAGATCACTGTTGATTGAGGATGTTGTTGAAGTGTTCTGCCCATCTTTGAAGTAAAACTTCTTTGTCAGTGGGCGATGTGGTACTATCAGCATTCAGTAATGAGGCCCGTAGATTATCCTCAAACTATCATAGAGGTTCTGCATATTCCTGTCTGTGTAAAACAGAATCTCATATGTCTTATTGGTCATCCGTGATTCCTGAGTCCTGGAAATCTCTGAGTTTGCACTAGACTGCCCTCCTGATGTTGTTGGAGGGTGCCTTCTGTAGCGGATGTTTCTCATTTAGACGTTCTGACCGGCAGCATCGTCCTCATGAAGCCAGTGGTGATGTTTACGTGTGGTGGAACCGAGGGTTTTGGATGCAATTGAGAAGGAGTCTACGAATGATGCTTAGTTTTCCTCGACATTTTCGGACGTCATAAGATAAAGATAATTCTGTTGTATTTCTGCATAGTAATACCGTAATGAGTCATCACTCAATAGAATGCAACAAACTAAGCCCACTTCTTAAATAAATTTACCAACACTCAGTAACGATCGTTGTGACAAAATGGGATACGATATATTAGAGTAAAGTGTAACATTTGTCGATCAATTGGAAGAGAGACGTGACTATATTCACGGAATTTAGACATTGTGGTACACCATTTTAATAAAATGCTTTTTTCAGTTTCCATTTTTGCAGATACGTAAATACGTACCTTTTGTTTTGATAGATGATCACAATTATAGTTGTTGAACATAACGTAATGGAAATATTTGCATTCTGGACTTGGTCATATATAGAATACCGATATATACCGATATGTGTTTTCCAGGATCTTTTATAGTGTCGACCTTTAATTTTTGTAAATCCCCCTGCGAGTCCGGGGTTGTAGAATTGGCCCGCAGTGCCTCGCTACGTGTCGTAAGAGGCGACTAAGTAGAGGCAACCCGTTTGTCGTGGGTTGCGACCCGTGTCGGGGGAGGAAAGGATCCGGGTAGTTGAGCAGAGGCTTTCCAATGCAACACACTACTTTGGACTCTACTTCTCCTAGACGGGTGGTCGGGATGGGCCCGGGTCTCGACAAATCGGCTGGTCACGCCGAACCCTAGGGGGTCTTTATTTACTCGCTTACTTCCTTTATCTTTCTTATTGTATATCTCTTGATATCACCGTTGCCCATACATTCTATCCCTTTAACTTTCCATTTCCTATGTCTTAGACCCCCCTGCGGGTTCGGGGTTGTAGAATTGGCCCGCAGTGCCTCGCTACGTGTCGTAAGAGGCGACTAAGTACAGGCAACCTGTTTGCCGTGGGTTGCGACCCGTGTCGGAGGAGGAAAGGATCCTGGTAGTTGAGCAGAGGCTTTCCGATGCAATACACTACTTTGGCCTCTACTTCTAGACGGGTGGTCGGGATGGGCCCGGTCTCGACAAATCGGCTGGTCACGCCGAGCCCTAGGAGGTCTTTATTTACTCGCTCACTTTCTTTATCCTTCTCGTTGTATCTCTCTTGATACCACCGTTGCCCCTACATTCTATCCCTTTAACGTTCCCTTTTCCAAGTCTTAGAAGACTTC